>CATNEM010000284.1:515000-560000 GCA_950096795.1 Macrostomum cliftonense | reverse complement strand
GGCAATATGCCGGCCCATAGGTGTCAGATCCTCTTCAGTGTCGATGGCGCCGAGCTCCAGGAGCAGGTGCAGAGCCTGGCGCACGTGCGTCTGAGGCGGCGGATCTGGCATTTCAGCCAGAAACTCGGCGGCGGGGATGTCAGGATGGAGCAGCTTCACCTGGAGACACAACAATGAGAGCGGGTAATTAGAACTGATTGCGTTGGATGGCTATCTTTCTGAAAAACCTCAAAAGAAAGTAACCCAAATTACGTCAGTCTAGACCTAAAAATATTTATTAAGACCCAATGGGAGACCATTCAACCCTGTAAGACATCCTAAAAACCGATTAGGATACCCTAAAAACTCATTAAGATACCCTCAAACACATCAAGACACCCTCAAACCCATCAAGACACCCTCAAACCCATCAAGACACCCTCAAACCCAGCCAGACACCCTCAAACCCAGCCAGACACCCTCAAACCCAGTCAGACACCCTCAAACCCAGCCAGACACCCTCAAACCCAGCCAGACACCCTCAAACCCATCAAGACACCCTCAAACCCAGCCAGACACCCTCAAACCCAGCGAGACACCCTTAAACCCAGTCAGACACCCTCAAACCTATCAAGACACCCTCAAACCCATCAAGACACCCTCAAACCCATCAAGACACCCTCAAACCCATCAAGACACCCTCAAACCCAGTCAGACACCCTCAAACCCAGTCAGACACCCTCAAATTCAGCCAGACACCCTCAAATTCAGCCAGACACCCTCAAATTCAGCCAGACACCCTCAAATTCAGCCAGACACCCTTAAACCCAGTCAGACACCCTCAAACCCAGTCAGACACCCTCAAACCCATCAAGACACCCTCAAACCCAGTCAGACACCCTCAAACCCAGCCAGACACCCTCAAACCCAGCCAGACACCCTCAAACCCATCAAGACACCCTCAAACCCAGCCAGACACCCTCAAACCCAGTCAGACACCCTCAAACCCAGCCAGACACCCTCAAACCCAGCCAGACACCCTCAAACCCATCAAGACACCCTCAAACCCAGCCAGACACCCTCAAACCCAGCGAGACACCCTTAAACCCAGTCAGACACCCTCAAACCTATCAAGACACCCTCAAACCCATCAAGACACCCTCAAACCCATCAAGACACCCTCAAACCCAGTCAGACACCCTCAAATTCAGCCAGACACCCTCAAATTCAGCCAGACACCCTTAAACCCAGTCAGACACCCTCAAACCCAGTCAGACACCCTCAAACCCAGTCAGACACCCTCAAACCCAGCCAGACACCCTCAAACCCATCAAGACACCCTCAAACCAAATTAAGACACCCTCAAACCCATCGAGACACTCTCAAACCCATCAGGACACCCTCAAACCCTCTATCCAACTCACTTGCAACAGGAAATCCTCCAGTCCCAACCTGAGCACCTCAGGCGGCAAGCGTTGCGGCATGCGAGACTCGGCAAATTTCGAATACAATCGATAACAAACGCCGGGTTGCACCCGACCAGCCCGACCCTCGCGCTGTCTGGCATTGTCCAGACTAACTGGACTAGCGGCTAAACTGTCGGCCATGGCCAAATGGTGATAGCCGGACAGCTTAGCGAATCCCGTGTCAATCACGTACACAACGTCGTCAATGGTAAGCGAAGTCTCCGCTATGTTGGTGGCCAGCACCACTTTGCGTTTACCGCGAGGTGGCGGCTCGAACACGAGTCGCTGGGAGTAGCCCGGCAGGCTGGAGTGCAGAGGCAACACTTCGCAACCGCTGGTGCAGGCGGGGTCCGTTTCCTGCGAATAGATTGAGAAAGGAAACCTTGGTCTACATCTGAGAATACTGAGCTACACCCGGGAAACTCTATCTACACCTGGGAAGCTCTATCTACACCTGGGAAGCTCTATCTACACCCGGGAAACTCTATCTACACCTGGGAAGCTCTATCTACACCCGGGAAGCTCTATCTACACACGGGAAGCTCTATCTACATCTGGAAAGCTCTATCTACACCCGGGAAGCTCTATTTACAACTGGGAAGCTCTATCTACATCTAGGAAGCTCTATCTACACCCGAGAAGCTCTATCTACAACTGGGAAGCTCTATCTACATCCCAGAAGCTATATCCACACCTAGTAAGCTCTATCTACATCTGGGAAGCTCTATCTACAACTGGAAAGCTTTATCTACATCTGGGAAGCTCTATCTACATCTGGGAAGCTCTATCTACATCTGGGAAGCTTTATCTACACCTGGGAAGCTCTATCTACATCTAGGAAGCTCTATCTACACCCGAGAAGCTCTATCTACAACTGGGAAGCTCTATCTACATCTGGGAAGCTTTATCTACATCTGGGAAGCTCTATCTACAACTGGGAAGCTCTATCTACATCTGGGAAGCTTTATCTACAACTGGGAAGCTCTATCTACATCTAGGAAGCTCTATCTACATCTGGGAAGCTCTATCTACATCTGGGAAGCTTTATCTACAACTGGGAAGCTCTATCTACATCTGGGAAGCTCTATCTACATTTGGGAAGCTCTATCTACATCTGGGAAGCTCTATCTACATCTGGGAAGCTTTATCTACATCTGGGAAGCTCTATCTACATCTGGGAAGCTCTATCTACAACTGGGAAGTTCAATCTACACCTGGGAAGCGCTATCTACAACTGGGAAGCGCTGTCTACAACTGGGAAGCTCTACCTACACCATTCTTGTGATTAAAATAATTACGATATAAACAAAAGACACCTTATGATCAACGAGCTCACCAGAAGTGCCATAATATCCTTGATATGCCGCATACCGGGCACAAATACCAGCACAGCTCCCGCCGGTTGAGTCCTGTGCACGTGACCAATCATATGCGCCACTAATTCCATTGGCGGCTCTTCGCATCCCATAGCAACTAGCAGATCTTTGACCCGATCGGACAAGCCAAATTTTTTAGCGGCCTCAACGGCCGCCAGACGAACATCCTTGTCCCGCTGAGCCAGTCGAGCTTTGGCTTCGCGCGTCTCTACTTGATCCGACCTGAGTCGATTTTGCATTGTCTGCCGATTCTTATTAGTCAGCGAGGCCAGACTAGTTGAGGAACCGGGACCAGCTACTGGCAGATGGAAATTCGAGTCCCTCAGGCACTCCTCTAGAGAGTGCACTCGCACCGGAAATATTCGACCTTCAACTGACACACTATCGCTAGCCGGTTCAAAGTAGCGGCAGAACTGCTCGGCGTTGACTGTGGCCGACATGAGCACCAGCTTCAGGTCGGGTCGTTTGGGTAGAATTGATCGCTTCAGTTCTGTGAGCAACAGGTCCGTCTCGGCGCTGCGTTCGTGAACCTGCGTGGAATGTAGGGCATCACAGCTCCTTGGAGGAGACAGCATAGAGGGTAGCAATGATAATAGAGGGTAGCACTCCTGCCTGAAGGAACCCTAGGAGAGGGTAGCACTCCTGCCTGAAGGAACCCTAGGAGAGCGTAGCACTCCTGTCTGAAGAACCCGTAGGGGAGGGTAGCACTCCTGCCTGAAGGACCCCCAGGAGAGGGTAGCACTCCTGTCTGAAGAACCCGTAGGGGAGGGTAGCACTCCTGCCTGAAGAACCCGTAGGGGAGCGTAGCACTCCTGTCTGAAGAACCCGTAGGAGAGGGTAGCACTCCTGCCTGAAGGAACCCTAGGAGAGCGTAGCACTCCTGTCTGAAGAACCCGTAGGGGAGGGTAGCACTCCTGCCTGAAGGACCCCCAGGAGAGGGTAGCACTCCTGTCTGAAGAACCCGTAGGGGAGGGTAGCACTCCTGCCTGAAGAACCCGTAGGGGAGCGTAGCACTCCTGTCTGAAGAACCCGTAGGAGAGGGTAGCACTCCTGCCTGAAGGAACCCTAGGAGAGGGTAGCACTCCTGTCTGAAGAACCCGTAGGAGAGGGTAGCACTCCTGTCTGAAGAACCCGTAGGAGAGGGTAGCACTCCTGCCTGAAGGAACCCTAGGAGAGCGTAGCACTCCTGTCTGAAGAACCCGTAGGAGAGGGTAGCACTCCTGCCTGAAGGAACCCTATGAGAGGGTAGCACTCCTGCCTGAAGGAACCCTAGGAGAGCGTAGCACTCCTGTCTGAAGAACCCGTAGGAGAGGGTAGCACTCCTGCCTGAAGGAACCCTAGGAGAGCGTAGCACTCCTGTCTGAAGAACCCGTAGGAGAGGGTAGCACTCCTGCCTGAAGGAACCCTATGAGAGGGTAGCACTCCTGCCTGAAGGAACCCTATGAGAGGGTAGCACTCCTGCCTGAAGGAACCCTAGGAGAGCGTAGCACTCCTGTCTGAAGGAACCCTAGGAGAGCGTAGCACTCCTGTCTGAAGGAACCCTAGGAGAGGGTAGCACTCCTGTCTGAAGTACCTCTAGGAGAGGGTAGCACTCCTGCCTGAATCAGGTTTCATGGAGAACCCTATTCTTCGTATGAACGAAACGGCATGTGATAGTGGACTTTTCTGGTTCCAACCAGAATAATCACCGATTACGAAACAGAAAATTACTACCTCGTCAACAACCAGATGACTAACGCTGGCCAGAGTTGAATCGCCCTCCAACCAACGAAGCAGTATGCCAACTGTGCAATAAACAATTGAGCCGGCCAAACGCTTTGGCATGACGCGTTCTAGTCGGACCTGCGGGTTTATCGAGATCAATACTACTGTTTAAAGACTGACGTTCTGGATAGAGGAAAAATGTTGTCAATCAAATCTCACCTGGTATCCGACTGATTCACCCAGCCGTTCCCCTCGCTCTTGGGCAACTCGTTCAGCAAGCGACGTGGCCGCCAGTCGCCTAGGCTGGGTCACCACCACTCTGGTGATGGAGCCGCTGCCGGCCCTGATGGCCGAATCCACTATCAGCTGCGACATCTGGGTGGACTTGCCGCATCCGGTTGGACCGGACAGGACCAGCACCTGATAATGGGAAGGGAGACAATGGGATAGATAGATAATACATAGACAAATTGATAAATTCATTGATTTATCAATTAAAATGACACAAACAGACCGTCAGACAGAGGCAGACACAGACAGAGGCAGACACAGACAGACAGACAGACAGACAGACAGACAGAAAGGCAGACAGACAGACAGACAGACAGACAGACAGGCAGTCAGACAGTCGGAGAGACAGGCAGACGGACAGACTGTCAAGACATACAAACCTGTTTGCACTGATTAACGGCGGCAACCAATCGCTGCCTACTCTGCCACACGGGCAGTCGCTCCCTGCTAGCAACCAAAGCCTTTGACATTTTCTTCTCCCGCAGTTGCAGCTCAGCAAGCAGCCGCTCATCTAGCCGGGCGTCTCGTTTCAACGACGCCGCCGCGCCCAGCCCTGACGGACAAGCCGCACCCGCTGGTGCAGGCGAACCAGCCGCAGCATCCGCCTCGAAATCAAGATTAGCGTCCGTAGCAACGCCTAGCAACTGTTGCAATCGAACAGAAGTTAAATGGCTTAGTTTAATAAGCTCGGGAGCTTCTAAGATTTCGGCTTGCTCGCGTTTCTGACGTTGACGTTTGGCGTAGAATAGGCCGATTTCCCGACCGCGAAGGTGGCTCGGATGCTTGCTAGAAGAAGGCTCTTCGGTCCACGCCTCCACCCAGCAACTCGGCCCCAGCTGCTGCTGCTGCTGCTGTTGCTGTTGCTGTAGGAGCTTCTTCTGTCTGCGACTTAGCTTGCCATTGCCGACTTCTTCGCCGGCTTTTTGACGCGCTTTCTTGCCGCTACCGCCGCCAGCGCGGTTGGTTGCTAGGCTAGCCGAATTGAGGATTCCATTTGACACTGGGTGGTCAGAATGGGATTATTGGCATGCGTCAGTGTGCTCGGGAGTTTCCTCACTGCAATGGCTGCTAACACCAATTCTTCAGGGGCTGCACCAACCACTCCCTGATTCTTCAGGGACTCCACCAACCAGCCACTGATTCTTCAGGGGACTCCGCCAACCAGCCCCTGATTCTTCAGGGGACTCCGCCAACCAGCCCCTGATTCTTCAGGGGACTCCGCCAACCAGCCCCTGATTCTTCAGGGGACTCCGCCAACCAGCCCCTGATTCTTCAGGGGACTCCGCCAACCAGCCCCTGATTCTTCAGGGGACTCCGCCAACCAGCCACTGATTCTTCAGGGAACTCCGCCAACCAGCCCCTGATTCTTCAGGGGACTCCGCCAACCAGCCCCTGATTCTTCAGGGAACTCCGCCAACCAGCCACTGATTCTTCAGGGGACTCCAACAACCAGCCCCTGATTCTTCAGGGGACTCCGCCAACCAGCCCCTGATTCTTCAGGGAACTCCACCAACCAGCCACTGATTCTTCAGGGGACTCCGCCAACCAGCCACTGATTCTTCAGGGACTCCAACAACCAGCCCCTGATTCTTCAGGGGACTCCGCCAACCAGCCACTGATTCTTCAGGGAACTCCGCCAACCAGCCACTGATTCTTCAGGGACTCCAACAACCAGCCCCTGATTCTTCAGGGGACTCCGCCAACCAGCCCCTGATTCTTCAGGGAACTCCGCCAACCAGCCACTGATTCTTCAGGGGACTCCGCCAACCAGCCACTGACTCTTCAGGGAACTCCGCCAACCAGCCACTGACTCTTCAGGGACTCCACCAACCAGCCCCTGATTCTTCAGGGGACTCCGCCAACCAGCCCCTGATTCTTCAGGGAACTCCGCCAACCAGCCACTGATTCTTCATGGACTCCACCAACCAGCCCCTGATTCTTCAGGGGACTACAACAACCAGCCACTGATTCTTCAGGGACTCCACCAACCAGCCCCTGATTCTTCAGGGGACTACAACAACCAGCCCCTGATTCTTCAGGGGACTACAACAACCAGCCCCTGATTCTTCAGGGGACTACGCCAACCAGCCACTGACTCTTCAGGGACTCCACCAACCAGCCCCTGATTCTTCAGAAACTGTAGTGAGAAAGATACCCCGAGAAACAAAACAAAAACAGAGCTTACTTTTGCGATAAAGCAAAGACCGTTGACAAATGTTAAAAGGTCGGTAGGCTCGACTGCCGCTCGAAAAAAATCGGTACACTGTAGGTAAAAACTGCAATAGTATCAATATTATTAACTTATTAATTGATTCGCTAATTTTATTTGCAATTTTTAAATGCCGCTGTATTAACACAGCTACATCAAGTTATTTTAACAAATATAAAAAGTATAAAATAACAAAATAAACTGGCTTAATTTGTGAAAAGAAATGCAGCTTACATTTTATACACAAGTTTATTTACGAATACGATATAACTTGCTAATTTTAGGTTTGCACAACAACCATTTAGCAGGTAACGTGAGGTGGGAGTTTAGAAAAAAATATATTCGTAAGATTCTACACTTAATAATAAAAGTAGCACCGCGTCCAAAAGAAAATAATTAATAATTAAATCAATGAAAAATGCATACGCATACATAAATTTGTCACTGGGAACTAAATAACAAAAACCAGTTAAAATGCGTAACATATCGGAGCACTCTAAATTAGGAGCCAAACGAATTTGAACTTTAGTTAGAAGACTAGCAAAAGTATAAATTATAATTTTCAAACTTAAAGTAAAGAAGTTTAATACGACGCAAAAATAATCGACTTAGTCTTACTAACATAACACAAAATTACGGGGTTCCCTGACATGCACGAAATATTATAAGGTCTAAAACTATTGATTTTCATTTAATTTTGCCTATTCTTTTGATCCTTAGTGGGGATCTTCAATGGTGATCTAAAGAGCATTTTTGACCGAATAATCAAAATCATTGTAATGCGACGCAAAAAAATAACCCAAAATATCGATTTTTTGTGAAAAAAACACACCACTTTAACAACCATAAACTATTACTTTTTATGACACAGAACAACTTATATTATTGATTTTTTTGTGTGAAAAAATTACCCAAATTAACGATTTCTTGCGCAGCAACAAATTTTTTTTATTTGCAAGTTAAAAACTAAAAAATTTCTATTTTTACAAGACGCTAACGAAGATAATTAATTACATTTTATCCGAATATATATCTTACATATTCCATAATTACAAAGATACTTTTGAATGACACAAAAATCCTACTGAAACCATTGATTTTTTTTTAGAAAAAGAACTGACTTTAACAATTAATTTTCGTCAATCAATGCTTCCTTTTCAATTCGGCCATCAAGTGTCTGACAGACAGCCGGGACTGTCTATTCCTCACTAGGCAGCCAACTAGACAGGCTTTCAAAGCGGGCAGCGCGCCAGAGCAGGCGTCAGCCTGATGTCTCGCCAGCCAATCGGGCAGCGGCACAGGGTCGGGTCCGTACCGCAGCTGATAGGCTAGGGAAGGAAAATTGCGAAGATGGGCGAACGGCGTCTTGGACCAGAGCATCAGATACAGGATGCAGCCTAAAGACCAGACGTCGGATTTTCTAGAAAATATTGGCTTCTCATCGGCGTTCCACACGATGGTTTCGGGAGCCATGAAGCCTAGGGTGGCATGGACTTCATTCTGCAGCATATCGCTAGTGACCGATTGGTCTAACACGTGAGCCGCGCCCAGATCTATTAATTTTAGTAGTCCTCGGCATAGGACAAAGTTAGCTGGCTTCAAGTCCATGTGCACGCAACCAACTGAATGCAGAGCGTCAACGCAAAGGAGCATCTGCTCCCAGTGGAATACAATGCCGCTAAGCGTTAGCTGGGGATTGGCCTCCAAATAACGAGAGAAATCGCATTCGCCATATTCTATTAGCAGTAGTAAGCGATTGTTGCGAATTTCGTGAGCGAACAGTTTCACCACCTGGAAAGGGTTGGGGTTAGGTTAGCAAATCTAGTGAGTTTGTTACCGATTTGTCATTTATCATGTAGAACTAGTTATATCCAATAAGCCTCGTGATAATGCGTGTAATGAGTTGTTAAAATGTGCGTAATGAGTAATTAATCTCGCCAAAGTGTGAGTAATGAGTATTTAATCTCGCCAAAGTGTGTGCAATGAGTAATTAATCTCGCCAAAGTGTGAGTAATGAGTAATTAATCTCGCAAGTGTGCAGTGAGTAATTAATCTCGCCAAAATTTCTGTAATGAGTATTTAATCTCGCCAAAATTTCTGTAATGAGTATTTAATCTCGCCAAAATTTGTGTAATGAGTAATTAATCTCGCCAAATTAAACAAGTTAAAAAAAGGCAGGGCTTCATTCGCCGGCACTTCAATAGCAGGATTCATTCCATGGACTCCGAGAAACTCCGGAAGCTGCCCAGCTCATTCATCCAATGCCTCGTTGATGGTTATCCACCCATCTCCATCATCCTCAGTCTCCACGATAGGCTCCTTGTACACCTCAGCAACTAACTCTTCCTCCAAGTCACTGGATGAGCTAGACTCGTCGCTGGTGAAAAGTTGATCAAATTGACTGTCCATCGTGGACAAATTGTGAAATTTTCAGTAAACTTAAAGTTGTGACAGAACGAATCAAGATACGCATGCACTGTCTTATAGAAGAGAATAAATATAAGCTACTAATACAACCCCCACAAAAGAGAGGCAGGGATAGTGTACATTTCATCTAGTTCTATGGCTTAAAGTCAGCATGAAAAGGGAGTGGGGTAGGAAGAATGCTTCACCCCTTTCTCGCTCACTCAACGGGTTTTGGCAGTGTTGAGTTTCAGCAGTCTTTTATGTTGAAATAGTCTATGGTCAGCAGAGCTGACCATACGGGTTTTCGCTGAGTGAAAAAATAAGCCTCGGTATGGAACTGGTTAATCTCGCCAAATTTTGTGCAATGAGTAATTAATCTCGCCAAAATTTCTGTAATGAGTATTTAATCTCGCCAAAATTTCTGTAATGAGTATTTAATCTCGCCAAAATTTGTGTAATGAGTAATTAATCTCGCCAAATTTTGTGCAATGAGTAATTAATCTCGTCCAAAATTTAAGTAATGAGTAATTAATCTCGCCAAAGTGTGAGTAATGAGTAATTAATCTCGCAAGTGTGCAGTGAGTAATTAATCTCGCCAAAATTTCTGTAATGAGTATTTAATCTCGCCAAAATTTCTGTAATGAGTATTTAATCTCGCCAAAATTTCTGTAATGAGTATTTAATCTCGCCAAAATTTCTGTAATGAGTAATTAATCTCGCCAAATTTTGTGCAATGAGTATTTAATCTCGCCAAAATTTAAGTAATGAGTAATTAATCTCGCCAAAGTGTGAGTAATGAGTAATTAATCTCGCAAGTGTGCAGTGAGTAATTAATCTCGCCAAAATTTCTGTAATGAGTATTTAATCTCGCCAAAATTTCTGTAATGAGTATTTAATCTCGCCAAAATTTCTGTAATGAGTATTTAATCTCGACAAAATTTCTGTAATGAGTAATTAATCTCGCCAAATTTTGTGCAATGAGTATTTAATCTCGCCAAAATTTAAGTAATGAGTAATTAATCTCGCCAAAGTGTGAGTAATGAGTAATTAATCTCGCAAGTGTGCAGTGAGTAATTAATCTCGCCAAAATTTCTGTAATGAGTAATTAATCTCGCCAAATTTTGTGCAATGAGTAATTAATCTCGTCCAAAATTTAAGTAATGAGTAATTAATCTCGCCAAAGTGTGTGCAATGAGTAATTAATCTAGCCAAAGTTTGTATAATGAGTAATTAATCTCGCCAAAATTTTTGTGATGAGTAATTAATCTCGCCAAAGTGTGTGTAATGAGTAATTAATCTCGCCAAGTGAGTAATGAGTAATTAATTTCATATAAAGTGTGTACTTCGTAATGAGCCAACTCACCTTTCCCGTATCCTTTAACTGCGTCAACAACCTCAACTCCCTCTGATCGTCAGCGCCTCCTTGTTTGCCTTGTCCCGCACCAGCTTCGTCTCCGTCGCCGCCAAGTCTGGTGTCTTTCAGTGCAAAAAACTCGCCCTGACTGGAGGCTACCAAGCTGACGGTGCCGAAGCCGCCTCTGCCGAGCTCTCGCAGCACCCGTAGCCGATAGTCACCAAGCTGGATGAAGCTCTGACGATCCGACGGACTCGATGCTCCATCAGCCGAGGCGGCATCAGCAGCAGCAGCAGCAGCAGCAGCAGCAGTCGTCCCATCGCCAACTTGAATAGTGGTAGCGGTGGCCGTTAAAAAACTGGCATCAGCGGGCGTCACCAGGTCCGGCGGGCAGATCTGACGCAGAGCCGCCTGACGCAGCGGCGGCACGCAGTCGGCCTGCAGACTGCGCAGCACGTCCAACGGTCCGTCGTTTGTCGACGCGGAGGAGGAGGACGAGTTCAATTTGACTAGGGCGTCGGACAGAGCTGAAGACACGGAGGCGGACAGAGCGGAGACCAGGTGGATGGCTTCTTCTAGGCGTTTGGCCGCCATTTCAGCGTCCGAGCGACCGCGCTGAAGCCCGGCTCCGTGAAGCAGGTAGCCGGCGCGAAGGATTGCGCAAGCGCTGAGGCAAAGCGAAAGCGGCCGCGTGGCCATGTGTTGCTTGATAGACACGACCTGGTGGAATTAGTGGCGGACAGACGATTGACAGCACGCCAGAGTGATACAGCACACCAGAGTGATACAGCACATCAGAGTGACACAACACACTAGAGTGACACAACACACTAGAGTGACACAACACACTAGAGTGACACAGCACACTAGAGTGACACAACACTAGAGTGACACAGCACGCCAGAGTCACACAACACACTAGAGTGACACAGCACACTAGAGTGACACAGCACGCCAGAGTGACACAACACACTAGAGTGACACAACACACTAGAGTGACACAGCACACTAGAGTGACACAACACTAGAGTGACACAGCACGCCAGAGTGACACAGCACATGAGAGTGACACAGCACGCCAGGGTGACAGCACATCAGAGTGACACAGCACACACAGCACGCCAGAGTGACACGGCACACCAGAGTGACATAGCACACTAGAGTGACACAACACACTAGAGTGACACAACACACTAGAGTGACACAGCACATCAGAGTGATACGGCACGCCAGAGTGACACAGCACACCAGACAAAAACAGCTGGGCTAAAAAGAAACCGAACTCACACTGAAAGACATCAGGTAGCAGTCGTCGGACACGGCTATAGTACCCAGCCGCAGTTCAGCAAGAATCAAATCGGCCAAATGACTGGCGGGATTCTCCTCGGCAGAGTCCGAAAGTAGCCGTTGTACTCGCCAAGCATAGTGTACGGCAACGTACTGAGGCAGCTGGCTGACGATGGTGGCCAGACGGCCAACTAGGAAAGCGGGCCACACAATAGTCGGCAATCCCCTATTAGAGAAAGCGTCCCGGGCGGCCGTTTCCCAGGCAGACAAAACTGGCAGCATATCTGGCGGCGGCCTGCTCTCGGCCTCTTCGTCGTCAATGTCCTCTTCGTCTAATTCATCTTCGGCGGGATTATTATTATCCTCTAAATTTCTGCTGTCGCCATCGTCAATATCCATGTCGCAGTCGGCGGAAATGTCTCTACTAGTACTGGCGCCATTGCAGCCAGTTGGAGTCACTCGCGATTGCGACGCCAGTTGCAAGCTTGGCGGCCCGTTGGGACGGAGCTGGGCACCAGCTGATTTTGAGATGCTAGTCTGCGGAATTTCAACAAGTCTTTGTTGCTCTTGTATTTAATTTTTTTATTCGAATCCTAATTCTAGGAGATAATTTGCTCAATTGAACAAGACACTTAATACATTTGAAAATCTATGAGTATTTTAGAAAATAATGGATACTTAGATGATAAAATGTTACATATTAGCATAACTTATTCGAGTAAAATATGACAGAAACTAGGTCCTAAAGGCTTTTTTATATCTAGTGGCGGTTAGTAGTCACATTTACAGTATTGTCACACTTTATAGACATGGTATACAATCTTACAGCTTTTTATTGGCATTGAATAGAACCTTAGGAAATAAATATATTTAAGTTTAATTTTTTTAAAAAGTTGTAGCCTTGATGATTAATTATCTTAAGTTCCTATATTCTAATTCTTAGTAATACTCTTAGTAATTAACTGGCTTATTAATACATAGCATTTATCTAAGCACTTAGTCCTATGACCTCTTCATAATTATCAAAGTAATTAATTTCATGATCTCTTTTTCCTAATAGTTTGTTTTGAGAAATCTATTTAAATCTAAGTAATCTTATAATTCTCTAAATAAGCCTTCTGGTAAATAACTAACTCTTTGATATGCTCTAGACTAAAGTATTTTTGTTTAAACTTCAATTATTAAACAGCTTAAAAGAAAACAAGCTGCATGTTGGCACAAATAGATTTACTGTTTCTCTTTACATTATTCTTAAAATTGCTTCAAACAGCATAATATAGAAAAATAAAGAAAATATTACAAATATTAAGTAAACTAAAACAAGTAAAATTTTGTAAAAATGCAAATTATTATTAGAGCAAATATTTTAAGGCTACTTTCACACAAAGATGGTATATCCCAATTTAGTTTTTAGATCCCTGGTTTAATTATCTTAAATTTACCTAAAATTTATATAATAAACCTAAAATATGGGCTTATTGATGCATAAATAAGCAATTAGCAAGCAAAGATTCTTTTAGTAGATGAGCTTGTAGAATAGAGACTTAACAAGACAAATATCTTTATTATTTATTATTTACGTCAGATAACTGGGAAAATAGCAAAAACTTTTTTTCCAGTGATTCAACAATTAGGCTAAAAAAAGATATTTGTCTTATCACTATTTACTAAATAGATACTAATGTATAGGCCTCCCTATTATAAAAAATTAGCTTACAAAAGTTGGACAAACATCAATCACATGGCAGTGTTGCATGTCACATTGTGCATTAAGTTTTGATTGCTAGAACAAGGTAAGTTACAAACTAGATGAAAATTGGGAGAAAATACAAATAAAACATAGCAAAGAATGAGATATATAAGTAGTGTATGGCGCCTTATTTTGCTCCTTAAAAGTTAAAAAAAATTGTGAGATGTTTTAGGTTTTTTTACCTGTTATGCATCTGCAAGTTTCTGAAACATATTCCAATAGGGGTAGGCCTAACATCAATGAATGTAAAAGTTTATAAATAGCTAGACCATACTTAAACTAAAGTAAAGTAAAAATAGGTACCTACATAGACTAGTAGAAATATAACCCTGCACAAAAACACCAGATACCACTAGGCCTAGGCCTACTCAAAAGACTAAAGCTGTTAGTTTGTGGTAAAATTGTTCAGAAAAAATATTGCTTAATAGTTCATTTTCATTAATAAAAGTAATAATTGTAATGTAATGTAACAGTATACAATGTTAATATTTTTTTAGCCCTAATGGATAAAGTTTTTTATTAGCCTGCCAAGTATATAGTCCTCAATTCTAAAAAAAATATTTTTATATAAACAAAACTGAAAAAGTCTTGTTTTTTATGGCAAAAGCATGGGATCAGCAAATCATGTTTTATTATTGGCATAGGCCGGCCAAGGGAAGTAATAACATAATAAAATAATTTACTTGTTAATATTGTAAATGGTGGAAATAATCAGGAATCCTACAGCTAGGAATATTGGTTTTCAATTCCGTACATATAGCCGTATGGGTGGAGGCGGTGTCATGGTGGTGGTTCATTCGTCAGACAGGCCAGTTTTCCGAGAAGTCAAAAATCAAATTCATACCAGAATGTAGCAAAAAGAGAACTTATCCAGTGGGGAACAGGCTGTCTATAACTTATTTTTTTACGGAGGAGCTCTGTCTGTTACTTTTCACGATTTGGTGAAGGTAAATAATTCATTGGTCTAAATGAACAAGTCGATCAAGTGTATAACCACGATCATTAATAAAATAATTAAATCATAGGCGATTCAATTTGGAAGTCGCAAAAAATTTATGACTTACTAATTTTTCTGTCTGTTTTTGTCTGCGTGACTACAATTTCAGTCATAAGTAGGGCTACCGACTCTCCAGTTTTACCTAACTATTGCACGTGCTTGCAACAACTCATAATATTTGTTTCCTACCATCCCAGTCAACTCATTTTCATAATACACATGTTGCAATTAAACGTTGTTGTACTTTTTTCAATGCCCCCTTCATTGCATGCGCCAAATTGACTCAAGTAAGGACACGTTTAGACATGAATATAATAGGGTATATCTATGTTTTAGAAAAGTAAATCGATGTCATCGACTTGGTGTTTTACTTAGTCACCGTGGTCAGTTGGAAGATGAAACTGAGTCCTTCAATGCCATTGACAAGATACAGTCGTAGTGCAGCTTTGTTGAGCAAGCTGCTAATAGCAGTTTCTTCAAGAATGAAGAGTCATCCCACAGCAGCTGCGGTGCGAGCTCCTTGAATCGACACACACAAGTCATCCGGGCGGGTGCGCAACAAGCACCAGCTTTGCAAATACGCCTGGTGGCCGCGCATGGACGCTGAGTTCGAGCTATTCGTCCGAGACTGCATTGCCTGCGAGACTGCTGCGACCGGCTCCACTGTAGCCCCTGCCATGGCCAGATGCACCATGGACGGAGATTGCCATCGACATCGTGGGCGAGTTGCAAGCAGCACTGGCATTGTCACGATTTCTTCTGGTCATCACGGATCTGCACAGCAAGTGGCCAAGTGGCCAGAGGTCTTCGCAACTGCGAGCATCATTACCGAGACGGTCTGCAAAGTGCTGCGCAGCCTGTTTGCGCGCTGGGGCCTTTGCGAGAAGTTCTCTACCAACAACGGGCCTCAATTCGGCGACACCTTTAGCAGCTTTCTGCGCGAGCGGGGCATCCAGCACGTGAAGACCAGCCCGTACCGTCCCAGCACCAACGGCCAGACCAAGAGACTCAACCGGACGCTGATGGACACCATTCGAGCGGCCAAAGCGGCGGGCCCTCCGATGCAAGACGCGCTGCTGCAGTTCCTGGAAGCCTACCGCAGTAACCCGCACGCCCTGACTGGCAAGAGCCCAGCCGAGCCGAGCCGAGCAAAAGTTGGCGCACGGCTCTGCATCTGCTGGCTCCGTACAAGGACACCAAGACGGCGCATCCCGAGATCAGCATGCGAGTCAGCAAGCGTCAACAGCGAACGGCGGCCTACACCGACCGGCGGCGAGGAGCGCAACCGCCGACACTGCGCGCTGGTGACTGGGTTCGAGTGCGGCACCCTGTGCGACATGGCAAGCTCGGCACGCGGCTGTCAACACCGTTGCTTGTCATGTATCTCACAGCCTGTGGGTCTCAGTTATTCTCCTAGGAGAGTCTGAGTTTTTCTCTACTGCCTAAGGTTTTGTCAGAGCTAGCGGAGAATAACTACCATTTACATTTACTGAGAATCTCCTCTGAGACAGACAGCATGGGCAAAATTAAGAAGGCGCACAGTCAAAGTGGGATGAATCCAAAAATACTTTTATTAATATTCAGTAACAGCAGATATCGAAAAACAGGCTGTTGGGCAGCTATCAGTCTAATTTTAATTATCAATATATGATAGGCGCCAATTGCAATAGATAAAATTGATGATCGCGCCTCTATACGCATGTAATACCCTGTACACATGCAGTAATCAAAATAGCGATTCAGTGTAATGCAAGCGATCGTTAAAATTTTAGCAAAAATGCGCCGCTGCTGCCATGATTGTGGTCAACAATGGAATGGCCGTAAAGACGATCTCTTTGTCTGTCGATATCCCGCCTGACGGTCTGCGGTGTGAGTTTTTACGAGTTTGGCGCAGCACCAAATACCTGTAACAGGAAAGGGGCGGCTTGCAATTGAGTACCGACCTTTAATTACGTAAGTCGAGCTTACGTTGTTTCTGATGAGGGGCTGTGAGCAGCACCTGGCCTTTGTAGCCTTCTAGCCGTGCCCCAGGCGGCCCCGCCCGAACTTATTATAAGGGCGGTGAGACCTGGATGAGTCGTGTAGGTATACCCTCCCTCTGATGAGCAGCTTGGCTCGCAGGATCCATTTTTTGGTGACGCGGTGCTCGAGCTGTGCAATGGTTGATGTTCTTCGTCGCCCCCTATACTGGACCCATCTAGTGCCGCTCTGCGGTCCGCTTAGCAGCCCCCTGAATCCTGTAGCCCACCCGTAGGTTCGAAAGTGCTCAGGAGAGAGTTGCTAGATCCTCCTCCCGTGTGCAGTTCCAGGTCGGGGGGAAGGGCAGGCAGTGGGTTGCCCATTTTTCTATAGCTGAAACCCTTTAGTAAGCTCCCTATTAAACCCTAATTCCAGTCCAGTAATTTGTCGCTAGTCATCCCGAGATAAATCTCCTGGTGGCTCGGACCCGGGGTAGAGTGCCTCGGCACTGATCCCCTAACCCTGCGTTTTACCAAAGACAAAATTTACCAGCTATAGTCGTATGAGTTAGACATTTGATTGTTTGCAGAGCACAAACAATAAGCCAATAGAGCTACGGATAATGCATCGATAGCAGTTAAGTCAATGTGGCTGATTTACGAGTATCTAAGCTACTGTACCAGCTAGGAACAGCTACGTGCGCAAAAGTTACGTTCAAACAGTCCACGCAGGTTTATCTGCGCTGTGTAAACAAGCCAATGAGATCCCGACTCGCATTTATTAGTAAAACACTGAATGAAAATCCACTGCAGTTCGCATGCATAGGTGCAGCTAGCAACTATTCCCAGTTCTGCATAATTATGAGCCGAAAAAATCCTATTTCACCGGAGGAAACGTTCCCGACAATTGAGTTCTCAAACGACATTTTAGAGTTTCTACCTGGTCGACAGGAGTGGCTGGCCTTTGTCAAGTGCCTAGCGGAAGACGATTCCGAAAAACTCCGGTCGTTTTCTAAGCGAGTCGCTTGGACCAAATTTCTGCAGAGCCAGGATGTTAATGGAGTTTGGAAATACTGCAAGCCACAATTTGCTAAGTCGACTCGTCCGAGCAAACTAGAACATCCTTTTCCAACGAATCCATTCTTTGTAGCCATGTTCTATAACGCTCAAAAGTGTCTACTACTGATGAAGGATTCCGGAGTGAAATTTTCCGAACTCACTGAGCAGAGTTTCAATGCGTACCACATGCTGATGAGTTCCATGCAGTTCATACTGAAGAGCCGGAGCATCAATGGAACCTCACCAGACGTTTGGAGTCTAGTGACCCTGTTTCATCACCAGTTATTCACTAGAGACGAGCAGGCCTTGATGTTTGACAAGCGCTGTCGGCATGGTATGTCACCAATGAGCTGGGGAGTTTACATTGGCCAAGCCAAGTACGTCGACTACATAATTTATTATTACTCGCCCGACTGGGCTGTACAAACTGAGGCTGTTGGCATTAACGAGCATCTTACTTTGGACCTGTCGCACTTCAGCGGCGAACATCCAGAATTTTTTGTCAGCCCAATCAGTGTTTTGATGGACATTTATAACCGGAGTTCACTTGACGAGGTCCGTGAGATGGGAATTTTTCGCGACGGCTTCATCTGGCGACAGTGGGTCGAGGAGCTTTACAATCGATCCTACATGATGACAGGAATTATGCTATTGGTCACTACAACTTTGTGCTTCGTCACTGTCAACTTTTTCGGTATAGGGTCCAGCAAATACCTTAAGCAAATCTGCCATAACTCGACAGAAGGTTCCGTCACTTTAAGCCCTTCTGGACTTCTAGCGATTCTGATACTTTGGATTTTTTTGTCGCTTTTCAGCATTATTACCAATGTAATAGGCATTATTCGAAAGGAGATATACAGGTTAGGGGCCAAATGTACTTTTATTCACTATTTAGCATGTAAAAACATAGTTATAGATGTAAGTAATTAAAATGTATCTCAGGGAGACATAAGTTGCCAAGTGGTTAGGGCGTCTAGCTCGATGAAGCAATTAGTTCGAATTCAGTAAAGGCATGATTTTTTCAACAGGACAGGTAGTTAAAAGAGGCCAATAGTCCGTTGCGAGTTGGTAACAATCAGATTGTGTGTTGCAGCCCCAACAGACCGGCGTACTCAACGCTGGATGCAGGTATGATGGAGTGCGACAAAATTCAGACGAAAAGCCGTTTAATTCCCATCTTATTCGAATTTCAGGCATCGATTTGGTTACCCCAAATGGCCCCGGCGTGGCTACGCGGACATTTTGCCATGGCTGGCTCCGGCCTTATTGTCGACACCAGTCTCTCTGTTCCTATTCTGGCTGCATTTGTGCCCGAAAAAAGGTTGCGAAATGTTTCGCGACACAATTTACGCTACTAGTGGATGCTGCACAATACTGCTGCTGATTTCAAGCATACTCTATATTTCCTGCTATCTGCAGACTATATGGAGCTTGACAACTATTACGACTAGTTTCTACAACAGCTTGGGCACATTCGGCTTGTTCGGCATTGTCTACAGCATATTGACGATGGTTTTCACTCGAATGTTTCAGGCCAGCACGGCGTTCACCGAGGCACAGATTGCGTTAAACAATGCCACTGGTGACTCGGCCACCTCTGGGGAAAATTTTTTTCGCGACTATTACACCACCTTTCTGGTGTCGCTAAACATCGTCGACACCTCCCTATTCAGGGCGGGACCGGATCGTATTGACTTGTCCCTATCGCACATGGTATTTGTTCTATCAGTGCCGATACTTTTCATCAACTTTGTAATTGGCATTCTGTCAGCGGTGGTTAATCGAGTAACGGAGAACAGCATTGAAAATCGCTACTGGCTAATGCTTGCAATCGCCGAGTTCTTCGAGCGAACTTATTTTTTAATTTACGTGATTAAAAAACTGACTATCGGGTCAACGCAATTCAAACTGACTGTTTGCAAGCCGCTCTACCCAGAAAGTAAGCTCGTCACATTCGGAGACTACTCGCTTGATGCCGTTATGCAACCGTCAACGGAGTTACAAGTCATTGACTTGCAGTCTGATGAGCCAGCCCAGCAGCCTTAAAACAAATTGTTTTTCAGAACTCGTTTAATCTAAAAAAGACAATTTAATCAAGCAATTTTTTACAAGACATTCTGCATTGTTATTTAATTATCATGATTGCATCTTAATCTCAAAAAACATTAATTTCTTAATTTTTATGCTACTTCGATGCACTTCAATGTAAGGGGGGCGAGTGGCTCGGCGGTCTAGCGCGTCTGCCTTGTGTGCCACTGGTCCAGGATCGACCCCGCGTTGTAGGTTGGCTATTTCCCCTAGCGCGGTTTCGTGTGCAGGGGTCACATTAATTTGGGGCCTTGTGCACGAATTGGTTGGGCTATGGGCCAGTTGTGCAATTTACGCCTATGAGGGCAACCACTCCAAGGCATAGAGGCTGGAACCGCCGCTTGTACGCCCTATGTAAGTGCGTGATTGGGTGCCGGCCTGTGTGTGTCTATGCCTGCATACCGTATTTAGTGTGACTGAACGCGCTTCAGGAGTCAGCGCAATGGACAGTCATGCCCAGTCGCTGGTTGTGGGACGATGTCGCTTTAAGCGTCTCTGAGATTTAGCTTTATTAGCGCTTCAATGTAATCGTTATTTTTTAAATGTTCACTTCGTACGCTTCGTAAGTCACTGTGAAATTTTATTAAAACTAAAAAACTCCTTGACTACTCTATTGACTATCCAATATCTACCACTTTCCATTGATTCGGTTTTTATTTTATTTAAAGCAAAATCATCCAACTAAGTACTGTTGCGAGAGTGTCCAAATTTAGCGCTTCTAAAAGTTCTTGCAGCATGAATTCCGATTTCATACACAAAATTCATGAAATCTTGGTACGTAAATGGATTAAAAGAATTAAAAAATTGATAATTTCGCTGAAATAGCTTCCCATGTGTCTGATAAAATAGATAATGTTATGAGCTAGATCTATATCTTCGTCTAGAAACAATGAGTATTAGGTTATCCATGACAAATAGTCAAAATGAGACACCGATCATACCCATAGTTCACTATTATTTATATTTTGAATCATGAATAAATTAAAGTTCATTACTAATTAATCAATACCCTCTAATGTTACAGTTGAAAGTAAATTAGCAAATAGACTACGACTTACAGAGTTAAACAGGCCTAATTCTATTATCCCAAGAGTATGCAGTCGCATTACGCTCGTAGTGCGCCAAAATTGGTGTTTGCTCTGGTAGGACTATTGCTAAACTGTTAGTGCTGTACTTATCTTATTGCTCCCCCTGATGAATTTTCTAATTAATCCAATTGACAGAGTGTATATGTATTTGTCGATCGCACACAGTCATATCTGCCTAGTTAATTATTATGGCGTGCTGCAGCGATGGACTCGGGTACTTGCAGTACTTTACTCCTGACAACTCAATAAAATTCGCCCATGCCCAATGCAGCTAATTGCAAATTATTTTTGTTGAATTAGCAACCGTTAAATGTGCATAATTTATTGTCTTCTCCTGGTTGGAGACTCTTTATCAAAAAGAATATAATTATTAGCAGAAAAAAACACTCGTTTTTGATTGGTCCAATATGAAAGAACAAAAGTAGCACAGGAGCAAAATGATTCAGTTATTGTTTATCCGAGGAGAGTTTCCATCTATAGAGTAGCTTTACTATCATAACAGACCAACTGAGGACGCTGAAAAGATCGTAGTTTCCGACATTTTTACTTAAAGTAGGGTATACGACAATCTTCATTTTATTTATAATTTTTGCTTTGATATTTTTGCTATTTTTGCTTAGCTTGGCCTCTACTTGGCAATAAAAATTAAAATTTTCAAATTTATTTTTGTTAAATAATTGTGCAACACAAACTTTAATTTCATTGTTCTCGCATCGAAAGGTTTTTTGAGCACGCAGAATAACAAAATAGGATTTTACAGATCGAACTTAATATCGTATTTATTATGTCATCATTTGAATGAGAAAACAAAGAAAATAAGATAATAAATAAAATAAACCGATAAAACAGTAGCAAAAACAAAAATTGAGTTTGTCTTTCACACTATACGAGCTAGCTATTTGAGCTACATTGGATCAGCTATACATATAGAGTAGTATTTTAGGGTAACTATTCATTAAAAGTCTAACTTTCCGATATACAACATTACGGCAATTTCAGATAATTTTTTAGAGCTAAGAATATAATTTTTTTATTTATTAAAATTGATGTTGATTATTACAAGAAGTTAAAATGAATTTTTTTACCTTTGCATTCATCTACGCACTATCGCCCAATAAGGGATTTTTTGTGAAAATCCAAACAATTACATACGAGCTACAACAAACATTTTGGATAGGAAAGAACTTAACTAAAATTTTAGCTAAGCTAAATTTAGATTAGCTAACTGAATTAGCAATAAAACAAGCGAAACAAGATTAAAGGACGCCAATTAATAGAACTTTTGTTCAAATAAATAGATCTGTTAAATTGTATTAAATTTTGAATTGGTGCCTTCAATTTCAAGAAACAAGAATAAACTTGTTTAATTTGAAAGACTTAACTGGGTGATTATAAATCTTGTTTTCAGTGGTTCGAATGACAACTGACATGAGGAAATCGATTTTCTGGACAAGTCGTAAAGTGCCTTAAAATAGTACCATGTAACATTTTTATGTGCAAGAGCAAACAGAGCATTAGAAAGCATCAAATCATGAACTCAATACACTTTTGAACTTGATTTCATGGGATACGAAGTATAGGATAAGGTCGAATGCAAAAAAAAACCCAAGGACACAGTAAAAACAAGCTTACTCTACGTAGCAAAACGAACATTATAGACCAGTCTCTGCGGAGCACTGCTCAACATCGCGTCCATCGTCGGCAAATTCAACTGTTAGTTGCGTAATCGCTCCGACAGAACCTTTGACGACGAGTGCAACGTCGACAATGCAACCAATGATGCCCGAGTGTTCACCCACGAAGCCGCCCTGCATTAGCTGGGTGTCCGGGTTCTGGCCGCCTGGTTTAGGACAAGTAAATAAACAAATTAATGTTGAGCAACTTGCCAATAAGTCGCAAATTGTGGTGTGAGTCTGTGAGAGTACATTAAAATTAATCCAATCTTGAATCTCCGATTACGTAATAATAATCATGGGGGTAACTAAGGCATGCTCGATATTTATTGCATCAATATATGTACTACTAATTATTCAGTGATTAAGTAAAACTGCATGTATTGGATCAATTGATTTGGCTTTGAATCGACTCGTTGCTCATGATTTCAGACAATCTAAAGTCCGATGTTTCTCGTGTAAAAACAAAACTTGTAGCGCTCCATTAGACCAATTTTATGTACTAAACAAATATCTAGCTATTGCGTAATCAGTGCAGAAACAAAAAATCAGCACCAGATAACAAACTTCACATCAACATTTCCGAATAATAAATGTGGCATTTTATAATTTAATGCACTTCAAGCATTCAAAATTACACTATTCTTGGATAGTATAAAAACAGAACGGGTGTTTTGTATTTGCAGGTTAAATCATAACGGATTTAGGATATGCAGGTATATAAGCAGTTCAATATAGGTCGAAAATGAACTAAAAACTTCCATTTCAAGGTGAAATAGCTGGTGCTTGAACTGCTAAATTAAAAATTGTTGACTCAAGGGAAGAGAAACGGAGTGAGACCTCAAAGATATGACATTGAGAAAACACACATTAGACCAACTGTTGAAAGTTCAAAAAATTCAAGCTGAGTGAATTGAAGTTCATTAAATTTGTCGCTTCTGTGACATTTTGCGGACAGAGAAATGACATAAGTTGTCGAATAGGTTTAATAACTATACAGCTTAAACATTTGTGGTTTAGCATGCTTTGCCAACCAATCCCCCCGGTACCTACCAAGCAGAAGCTGGGAGAACTGCTCATCATCTGATGAGGCAGCGTCCTCCTGCTCAACAATAGTGTCCTTTGGCAGGCCATCAATGTACAAAATGTAGGCTCCGGGCATTCTTAATAGGAGACGGCGAAGTTGGTAGTTGGGGAAGGGGAGGGGAGGGATATGTTAAAGATGAAGATCCCATTTGTCATGGGTTGCTGATTCATTAAGGACTAAAACAGCTCATAGACCATTTTTTAATAATAATGTGTGTCTCTATCACTAAAAATCTAATCGTATAATATTTTTTATTATTTATTTATTACTATTTGACTAGCTGATATTTGCTTGGCTTAAGAGGAGTAACCCGAAAGATGACGTTCAAGGGATTATTTAGTTAAGTCGTAAGCCTAGTGGCTAGGGTATCTGTCTTATGACCGGAAGGTCGTGGGTTCGAGCCCCGGCCCTAGGAGAAAATTTGTGCCCTTGACCAACGCTCTTAATCCCGCATTGCTTCAGTCCACCCAGCTGAGATCTGGTACCAGTTTGAGCTGGGTAAATTTAGTGTGGGTGTTGCGGCCCCTCCAGCCCGTCAGGCTGAAAGCTGTACACAGCACTTAAATGTGCTTCTGGTCGAAAAATTCAGCTGAGTACATTTATACAGGTGTTCTGCTGATGCTGCGAGGATTAATCCATTATTAATTGCTCGAAATTCTAAGCTAGTAATTAAAAGACTCGCCAGACTGTAAAGCACATTTTGACAAGCTGAGATTTACTTGCTAACAGCAACGGAATGCCAGCCACTATCGAACTTGTACAGATTTCGCCGCAGCTGAGTAGCTTGACCATCGCTGAATTCAGCAGACAATTGTCGGCTAACTCGGTTGACTTTGAGGTGCAAGAATCTGTCACCGTGCGGATCTATTCTGGGTCCGCCCAGAAGCATTAAGGTAGCTTCTTCATTATATGATGCCGATGGCGATTCAGGTCGACCGATGTGAACTCGCATTGACAAAGAAAAATTTGCTGTGCTTAGACTGCAAAAAAGACATTTCGCGCGTTTATAAAAAGTATTTTTGGTTCATTTTGGCCCTGTAAGAAATTGTAGTTAGGGAACGTAACCATGAGGGGCGGCAAAGGAGTTGTGTCCCCAAATAGTTTAGCGAGGGGTTGGCGCCATCACCCAATCAGAAATCTTGGCTGCGCCCCTGTGAAGAAATGACGTTCACGGGATTTTATATGGTCAAATTTCTGTTTAAAAAGCACAAGAAGGTGCTGTGAAAATTGCACAGTTGAAAGAACCAAGTTTGCTCACTGTAAAGTGCAACGAATTTTAGATGGAAAATTATAATATTTGAAGCTGGTGACAAAAAGATCCATAAATTATACAGCATCAAACTATAATATGGCATATAATAATAACGGTCTTTAGCATCGCCTTTTCTTGTGAGTCGCAGGTGCTAAACTAAGTTTGCAATGACAATGAATAGAGAAAAAAAAGGCTAGAAAATTACACTTGGGAAGTTAAAATAGACGCAGTTGTTAGACCAAGAGAGTGACAAGGGGGAAAACCTCTACTCAAAACTTCCTTGAGTGATGCTTACACAGTAGTGCGATCATCCCACTAACTGCTCAACCCATAGCTGGCAGTAAAAAAAAACTGGAAAACCATGCGCACCATTCACGGTGAGCAGTGACGTAAAATCAAAAATGCTCTTTTTTAAACCGTGTGATAATATGGAATTCACAAACTATTAGTACTTTATAAACGATTAAATATGCTTAAAATACAGTGCAGGTGGCTGGTTAAAAGGGGATGTCAACTTGAGAGCTAGAATGGAGCTCGAAAGAGCCAGCGGGACCAAAGTAACTGCACTGCGATCGACCAGCTATCTACCGAGTTGACTAGAAACGCCGAGACATCCCATACTAGTCCCACTAGTGACTGGGGGGCGCGTGGCTCGGCGGTCTAGCGCGTCTGCCTTGTGTGCCACTGGTCCAGGTTCGACCCCGCGTTGTAGGTCGTTTATTTTCCCTAGCGCGGTTTCGTGTGCAGGGTCACATTAATTTGGGGCCTTGTGCACGAATTGGTTGGGCTATGAGCCAGTTGTGCAATTTACGCCCATGAGGGCAACCCCCCAAGGCATAGAGAGTGTACATTCCTGGAACTACCGCTTGTGCACCCTATGTGAGTGCGTGACTGGGTGCTATACTGGAATTCCGTTGCGCACCGTGTGTTTGTGTCTATGCCTGCATACCGTATTTAGTGTGACTGAACGCGCTTCAGGAGTCAGCGCAATGGACAGTCATGCCCAGTCGCTGGTTGTGGGACGATGTCGCTTCAAGCGTCAAGGTGCCTGCAGCCCTCCTGCAGATTTAGCTTTAGTTTAGCCCACTAGTGACTAGGCGATTCTGGTCAACTAGATCCGGCTGGCTCTTCCGAGCTCCATTCTAGCTCTTAAGTTGACATTCCGTTTTCAAACTTCCCAATCTCCCATTCCCATGTTTCATGTCTAAAATTCGGTGACATCTTACATCCTCCGATGCATAGCCATAGGTATTGTAATTTGTAATTACGCTACTCAATCACCTGCTCTTTTAATCTGCTTGAGTCAAATTTCTATCGCATCCCATCATTCCACCCTATCGAGCATTAACGAAATGCCTTATGGACTCGGTGAGACTTACCTGTTCATTAGCGTCGGATTTTTGTACAGTAGGTAGCCACGACCGCGAAATCTCGGAGCGCTGATCTGCCGCTTGTCCCGATCTGCAATGCGCCAGATTGTTTTAGTTTCCTTCGCAATTGCTTTAAACAAGATAGTGCTTGTTTCATGAAAAATTGGGATAGGAAATTAGACTTTTAACTCTATAAACTTGGTCCTAGATTTCTAGAGTTGCGTGTCAAACTTTTAGTGACATGAAACGAAAAAGTTCGAGCATACAGAGTGGACTTGTTCGACCTATGCCACAGCTAAATTGACGAAACTACTCTCAAAAGTGTCCTCTTTCCTTGCATTGAGAAAGTGCCGGCACGCAAAGCTTAGCTACGAAACAAAAACATTCAGAATTTCAACTAATTATCTTAAGGAGGAGTCGAGTAGCAACAACAGGCCTAGGCTCGTACCCAAGTTCCTAGGCTCAAGTGTGCGAATCGACAACATAAACTTTGTGTTTCAAGAGGAGGACTGACTATGAGTAGGGATTGTTTTCGTTGTACAATATACGTTTTTAACAGAACCAAGCCGCAAAGAGTCACAATAATGAGTGGCATGGTATAAATCTATTTTTTGGTCACCATTATTGACTTGAGGAAGTGCTGGTGCACTTATTTGTCTTCAAATCTACAGCAGCAACCTCACTCCCAATTTACATCGGCCCACTAGTGGAACCCTAATTTCTCACTCCCAATGTACATTTACCGATTCTGCACAAATGTACATTGTTTTTAAGAATTATCAGTCTCCCTAACCACAATCGGTCATCCGGTGACTCACGAATCTGGCATCGGTCTCCGCTGAAGCCTAACCGACAAAGGCAGGTATATCCGAGGCCGCTCCCGCTCTCATCGGGCACGCACTCGCCACCTGGGCCGCATGCGTCCCTCTCGTCCGAGCAGGTGTGATTCCTGCACTGGCGCAGGTTCATGCTCAGCTTGACGTCGTGCGGAAACTCCACTTGGCCGAGTTGTCCCAGCGACACCTTAGTTTATAAATTGATTAATCAGTAATAAGTAATATTTATGTGTACGTCTGTTTTGCTGTACTAAACAATTCTTGACCCTATAAAGTGTCCCTTCTAGCTGGACAGAGAAATCCTGAAGTAGCGAGCAGCCGAGCGTTAGGAGGGCCCTGAAAATCTCTAGGATTTTTTTGTAATATCATAACAGGACAGACTTAAGGCTGGAAGCCCACCGCTGCCAGTAAGACATGACTAATTAAATTTGGTTGCGCCCATTCACTTTAGAATGACCAGCCTCTCTCTTGCTGTCAATCTTTTTTTGTATGACTGTCCAGCGGAGACACTGATTGAAAAGTTGGCCATGAATAGGGAATTCCAAGCCTGTTCAGCTTTGCTAATGCAATTTCAAAACCAATCACTTTCAATTTGCTTCGTTTGTGTATCTCCTATATCTGAGTAGTAATATTGCAGCTTAATATGTGGCTGTCATAAGCCATCATCGGGCTTGCAAAATGCTTTAATGAGTACACTAAAATTTATAGTTTAGAAAAAGAAACAGTTTAGCTCATCAAGTACGAGCAGTGCCGCCCCTTTTACGTCATCAACTGTGCCTCCCTTGTGCCTACTCTTGATCACTGGGTCACTCTGCCCGCGTATTAAAGTAAAGTATTCTTTCAACTTACCGACTGCACGCAGCCCCTGAAATTCTCTCGAACTGGCAGGTAAGCTGACACGTCGTCAAAATTTTTATGCCCGCCAACAAACGTGTCCAGCTTGATTGTGAGCTGCACCAGCTCTCCTGGCGAGTAGCCGCGAACTGTCTGCGACTGACCGCTCACTCGGAGCGTGCCCTGACGACCAACTCGGCGAAGATTCAATAGGCACCAGCGGTGCAGCGAGACGCGGTGTCGAGACCTAATGATTAATTTGGAAGTCAGAGGGCCAGTTTTCAAATCGATGCTTTCACTTGATGATAAGAAAGAGAGCCCATCAGAACACCTTTGTGACGCGTTCAGGTGTCTTCGCCATTACGAGTACCATTTAAAAAAAAGTTAAGATCGCAGAACTTTCGACCGGATGTCAGAGGGCTGTGTACAGCTATTCAGTCCTGACAGTCTGGAGGGGCTGCAACAACAACTCTAAATTTTCTCAACTCACACCGCAACCTGATCTCAATTGAGGAGTCTAAAGCAATTCAGTATTAGCCAAGTGCCTTACTTGTGGTAAAAAATTTCTTCCAAAAGGGATCGAACCGACGACCTTCTGGCCATAGGGTATATGCCCCAGCCACTACGCTAAAACTCATCTAAAAACTGTAACTACTGGTAATTATCCATTTGAGAGATATCCAAGAGGGTTTTTTATATTTTTTTCACGCCTTATCACACCACATCACAGCTTAAAACACGATAGCAATTAGAAGTTTCTTGAGCGTTTTCCATTTTTTACACATCCTATATATCAACTTCTCGTACCTTATCCCACTTAGACCCAGTCAGTATCCCGAATATTGTCACATCTTTGGATTAAGACGGCAGTTGGTCGTTACCAAAAACCGAAATTATCAATGCCCAACTTAATCACTATATTTCTCTCAACTTGCTAATTTAATAAAAAAAATTGTGTCAACACCTACCTGATCACAACCGGACCGCTGCCGAGATCAAAGGCGGCAAATGCCCGGCCGTTGATGAGTCCGGCAGCCAGAAAGTCGCCCCTGGTGTCTTTGCTGTACCCGGCGTAAAACAGCAGTCCGTTCGGTGATTCCGGCCGGAAAGCGATTGTCAAATCGGTCCTCGATTTCGACGTTCGTTTCAAGCCGCCGCGCAATTTCAAAAATGCGGTACCGTCAAAATGCGGCACCGTGATTGGCGCTGAGTTCAGGTGTTCGGAAAAATTGCCATAAATAAATGGCGTCTAGTTGTTTTGACCAAAGTTATCGAGTTAAAATCAAATGACTCACAGTTGATAGGTGTCTCGCAGAATCGACCAGTGGCATTGCTGCACAGGCACATGTACTCTGACGGTGGTCTGGTTGGCTTGCATTTGCCATTGTTTAAACAGCGATGCTGCTGGCACGTGGCCAAGGCGCAGTCGTCTGCAATTTTGTTAATTTTTATTCGATTAGGGGATTCGAAAGAAAGCCTGTTGTTTAATTAAGTCATCAGCAGAAACTAGCTGACGTGTACTAGATTGGGTGTTACAATGCATTTTTATAATTTAGTACACAATGAAGTCACTAAGTTGTAGCCTGGCTGGAATGACTAGAAGGTCGTGGGTTCGAGCTCCGGCTCTATCCGACAAAATTTGTGCCCTGAAGCAAGGCACTTAATCACGCATTGCTTCAGTCCACCCAGCTGAGATCGGGTACCAGTTTGAGCTGGGTAAATTTAGAATGGATGTTGCGGCCCCTCCAGCCCGTCAGGACTGAGCAGCTGTACACAGCCCAAGGATGCGCCGCGCAACTAGCTGCGGCTGTGCTGTGGGCTGTACATCTGGTCGAAAGGTCGGGTGCCTCTATTTATTATTTTTATTTTATTTATGTGACCATTTTTCTGGCCAATTTTGTCCTAACTTTGTTGATTTATCAATTTTTTCTTCTTGTGACTGTTTATGGAATTTGAGAGAAACCCTGGCGTTTTAGGCTTCAGCAGAAACTAGCTGACGTCACAAGACTAAGTGTCACAATATCCTTTTCTTATTGTTAATACACAAAACAGCCCCTCAGATTAGCAGTTTAATTTCGAAATCAAAATGAATTTGTAATTCAGGCTTAAGAAATTTTTTCTTTCACGAACGATTCCTAAATATAGATTTGCACTTCTATTAAGGTTAATGAGTTTAGTTTCGCTAAGCATGAAGTCTTTGCATATATGCATCTAAGCCTGATCTTATGACATTTTTAACATAAAAATCGCACTCATAAGGAACCTAAGCATTTTCAACTTTCACACTTCGCACCGCTGCTTTTAGTTTAAAGTCAAAGGACGACATAGCAAAGCTAAGAAAAAGTTTGACCTCATTTCTGAGAAAATTTCCAAATAGGGAATAGGGATTTTTCTAGATCAACAGAACAAGGAACCCGCATAGAGACGATTGGAAAATCGAGTATTTTTGTCTAGCTAATTTCCGGCTCTCCTATAGAGAAAGCAATCGCCCAAGTAGGATTTTTTAAGTACCTGGCTTTTCTTTGTCTGCTCGATCTAAATCCAGGATTTTACATCCTGGAGTGTTTTTTCGAATCCAACTTTTCCCGTAGCCGTGAATCCAACAAGTTCATCCATCAATCGAACAAAACTCCGCCACGGAAAAATTCAAATTTGACGAATCGGGATATTTTTGTTTCCGATAATACAATCCCAAAGATTTTAGCGCTCCATTGAAAAATATATAAATTAGATATTTCCCTTGTGTAATGTTTTGTTCAAGCACTTCTTAAAGCCTTTAATACCAGGACGCAAAGTTTAGAGAATACAATTGCTCAATAGTATTTTCAGCTCTATTGCTCAAAAAATCTGAAGCTATACTGCAAAATATGAAGGCCTGTGTCGAGAAGCTCACTTACTAATATTGACGCCAAAAAGTGCGTGACCGTGAAACTCCTTTCTCCTTGGATCCCATGTTTTTCTATTCAACCTTATGTTGGCAAGGCAACCAACAAATCCCGCGTCCAAATCTGTCTGAGCAGAGATCAGGCCTGTCGACAGAGTCCTTGGGAATCCCGCCACGTACAGCTTGTTGTCAAGGTAAAACTTCGAGCCTTGGTCCCGGAACTGAAGTTCAATGATTTTTTAAGTATAGAGAAAATACTGAATGATTGCTTACATTCAGGATAAAGATATTTGACTAAGAATGGGCTAGAAATTGAAGGTTAAGATGTAGGGTCTTGAAATTGAAGGTAGTTTGAGACGTAGAGACTTCAAATTGAAGGGAGTTTGAGTTGTAGGGACTTGAAATTCATGGGATTTTGAGTTATAGGGACTTGAACTTCCAGAGAGGTTGAGATGTTGGGCCTTGAACTTTAATGGATGTTGAGATGTTGGGACTTAAACTTCAAGGGATGTTGAGATGTTGGGACTTTAACTTCAAGGGATGTTGAGATGTTGGGACTTGAACTTCAATGGATGTTGACATGCTGGGACTTGAAATTCAATGGATGTTGACATGCTGGGACTTGAACTTCAAGGGAGGTTCAGATGTAGGGACTATAAATTAAAGGGGGGGTGAGATGTAAGGACTATAAATTGAAGGAAAGTTGAGATGCAGGGACTGGACATTAAATAGGAGTTGAAATCGAAGAGTGGGATCAAGGAATACAAGAAGTAGTCTAACAAAAGTAACTACTAGTGGTCCTTGAGTGAGAATAGGACGGAAGAATGACTATCGTGAGGGCATGCGCTGACTTAGTAACGTAAAAATATCTGACAGTTACTATGCTCAGGTATTATGCTATTAATAAATAATCTCAAATGGCGGCCGCATGCAGTCGTAAATCAATCTAAGCTCACCACATCAAAGCCAGCGCCGCCGCCAGAGGCTGGCACGCTAATTGATCGCCGACTTGTCTCGTTGACCTGCAGCCAAGCGACTCGTTCGCTTCGGTGCAGGGTCACCCGGTGCCAGACATTGCTGGCCAGGACTTCGTTGGAGCTGACAGTGGACATTCCGTCGCCATTATTATACCTAGGGAGCAGAGGATTAGGCACAAGTAAGTGACGGCCTATCTCTATTGTTTGAGGTCGAAAATGTCAGCTTACTAACTTACCGAAACTGCAGCCGGTGTTCCCTCAGCACCAGGGCCAGAAACTGGTCAGAAAATGTGCCCCTGCCGGTAGCATACAGCACTATACCGTTTGGCAGCTTTGGGAGAACATCCAGGGACAAAGTGAGACTGTTCAGCTCGAAGTGATCCAACGGGAACACCAGGTAACCGTTGCCATGGAATTCCGGGTAGCGGAAATTGCCCTCTGTTAATTCAGGATTTCAAATAGATAATTATTGTCCTAATTATTTCTGTCTACAGTATCCGTCCATCAATCAATCAATCAATCATTCTGTCCATCTATCTATCTATCTATCTATCTATCTTTCTTTCTTTCTTTCTTTCTATCCAACCATCTGTCTATCTCTCTATCTTTCTATCCATTTATTTATCTTGTCTTTACATTTATCTATTCAACTGCAAGTCAGCAAAATCAAGCTAAAAGTTCAAGCTAATCATTTTACCCATCCAACAGTATAAAGCTTGTCACGAAACACCCCCCACTGAAGTCTTTATTGGTGGATCCAATGATAGCAGTGTGTAACTTTATGCCTATCAGGGAAGTCAATATGTACCTAGCGCTTTACCGCAGAGCCGCATATTGAGTGACTTTTTCTGAGAAACGCACCTTGACCGCTGCAAATCCCTGCTGAAAATCTACCCCGGTCCATCTTGTGTGCTCATAGCTTGTGTTCATGTGCTCAAGCTATTGCCCACCCCACAGATGGATGTTTGCTTGATCTGTTCCACTCTGGCACGATCGCTCCTAACCAGCCGTCCGGGATAACAATCTGTGAGCGCTGCGGTCATCAATCTCAGCGAAACTGCTTGGTCAATTTTTTTCCCTGCCCGATAGGTTGTATAAAGAGAGAAAAAATAGGTAATTTCAAACTGTAAGAAAATCTAATTTGATTGTAATTTACTCAACTCGACATGATTTATGTCCTATCTGTCTGATTGCACTGGCTGTGCACTTTTGTAAGCTTTAGACAGCCATATATAATACGCTCGTATATTGTCTCTCGGACTTTGTAAGTTGCCTAATCCTAGTGATAAGTATTTAATTATAGTAGAGATAGATACTTTAGTAAGTTACCTAATAAGGAAATATAAATGAATTATTAATAAATGCTTAGTTTAAGCCTAATTATGGACCTTAATAACGCTTGTATCTAATAGGTATAAGATCATTTTATGCAGAGTCATGTACGCAACTTTTGACATCGAGGTCCGACTTGAATGCTAAATGCCCCATCTTCCCCCCGAAGAGAGTGTGAATTTGGGATAAAATGTGGTTATAGAGCCAAGCAAAAAGATGAAGAGGAGGAATTCTACTTAATCCTCTCTAGGACCGGGCTTTAAGGATCAGCATTCCCTGGAAAAAAACGGAAGAAACAAAAACTGTCGAAATTTGAGGAATGTTAAGTCCGAGTTTTGAGCAATGGTTCTCAAATTACGTTGATGGATGCTTTAAGCATCGAGAGTATTAAGGCATCACTACAGACCATAGCGCTCCTTGGGAAGATTAGTGCTTCCGTATGGGGAGAAAATCAGCTAAAATGCCTGCTCTAGAAATGATGGAATGGTCCAGGTTTTCGAAGAAATCTTTTATAGTAAACAACTGGTTTGAAAATTCTGCACAACTTTTGAGGGACGAAATCCCATAAATGCACGAATTCGTCGGTTTATTTATTTTCTGACAAGTTAATCTTGAAGCGTCTCATGTGCACGGAGTTAGCTAGGGATTTTTTAGATTTTTTCGAATTTCGAGATTACCCGAAGTGCTAAAGAAAGGCTTCTTCAATAAGTTAAAAAAAATTTAATGCGCTAAAATGTTTTGAATGAATTTCTTTCTCAAACTCAATACTAAGAAATTCCCATGGCTATTAATAAATTCTACGCACGTTCCGACAAGATCTGTGATCTTTTGATGACATATACACGAAAATGAACATTTTTATCAGGCTAGAATAATCCCGTTTTTTTAGCTAACATTATTTAATCCTATTAAAAGCAGAGGTTGTTGGCAATAGTTTGCCTACACTTGCTAAAGCGAGTTTTTGGCCTTCAAGAAAATTTGTCTAGTTATCTGATAATTGTTTCGAAACAAGCAAAAGTCAGGGACACCTTAAGTAGAAGGACGGGACACCTCGTTTCTTGGAAAATTTTTGGAGTCTAATCTTCGCGAAAAAAATACACTATACGGAGATAGGAAATTAAAGATTGTGCTCGATTGGAAGCAGATGCAAATATCATCTTTCGAAATGTGCTTCTTGCCTTCTTACTCTGTCGAACGTTTTAATTTGTGAAAAATGGATCTTTCTATTATTTTATTGACATTAATTCACTTTCGTAAAAAACACTACTTAATGAAAAATAGCCAATCCAGAGAGAATCGGACATTGACATGTGACTGATTGATAGAAATGTTCTTTGAATAAATCAGACTTGATTAGAAGAGGATCAGAACCTGCCTAGCTGGTAAAGTACCATTTTATTGAAATTATAATTTTCGACAGATGCTTTACAAGGGAAAAAAATTAAAGATAAATATTTCAGAAATAAGGGCAGACACAGTTAAATAGAGCAAGAAGGTAAGAAGCACATATCAAAAGATAAGATTTGCATCTGCTTCCAATCGAGCGCAATCTTGATTTGATAGGTATTATATTTTTTGTGAAGATTGGACTCCAAAAATTTTTCCAAGAAACAAAGTGTCCCGTCCTTCTACTTCAGGTGTAATTGGCAAAAGTGTTCCGAGCACTGGGACAATTGCTTCAGGCTTTAACCAAAACATTCCAGAAGAGTATCGACAAATAGACATAAATTTAAATTGACAAGCTATATACATACGAGCTCGGCGTCCATCAAAAACTTCTTCAAAAACACCATGAAAGCCCGAAATTATGAAACGTGACTCAAAGCCGATCAACCTTCTGATGAATATTTAATACGTAGCGTGCGGACAACCCCGATAGCTAGTAGCCGCGACAACCCTAGGTAGAGGCAACTGCAGGCGATGATGTGTCATTACTGGTGGGGATTTTTTTTAACTCGCAGCTTCTACCGCGGGGCCAAGCCTGTTGGCATCCAATATTAAAGAGTTTATCGGTCAGTCAGACGGTAGATAAAAATGACTGGATTGCTCAGGTTTCCCTTGATCCTGCTGCCTGCCTTTTTTTGATAAAATCCAGTTGTGATGCGTACACAATCATAGCAAAGCGAGTTTGATTTACCGCACTGGTGAAATAGGGACAACACGTACATCAATTTTAGCAGAATTCAGTCTGTTTTTTGTCTCTCTTCATCCGTCTTTATTCTTTGTTGTTGTTGTTGTTGTTGTCGTGGGTTCGAGTCCCGGCACTAGGAGACAATTTGTACTCTTTAGCGAGGCACTTAATCCCGCATTGCTTCAGTCCACCCAGCTGAGATCGGGTACCAGTTTGAGCTGGGTAAATTTAGGGTGGGTGTTGCGGCCCCTCCAGCCCGTCAGGGTGAGTAGCTGTACACAGCCCTCGGATGCGCCGCGCAACTAGCTGCGGCTGTGCCGTGGGCTGTACATCTGATCGAAAGGTCGGGTGTCTAAATTTATTTATTATTTATTATTATTCTCTGTGTCTTTCTTTCTGCATTTCTTTCAGTCGATCCTATAGATTTGTCGGCTAATTAAACATGCACTCACCTTTCTCACAGCGAGTTCCCGTATAACCAATCGGACACATGCAAGCCACGCCTGGAGTACCCGGAAACAGGGCATCGCAGTGTCCACCGTTGCTGCAGTTAAGTCCGTCCAGCTCGCAGCGGCGCTGAATCTCCGCTGAACGGACCAGGCCACCGTTCAGGTCGCCATCAACTACTTGTCGTGTGCTGCGGCTCACTATGCGAGTCGATGGGGGCTTCGGCTGTCGCTGTTTAGGCGGTGGGTCAACAATGCGAACGTCAAAGTCCAGGCTTAAGTCCTGCTGGTGTCGAATTGAATCTACGTCTGAAATCGAAAGCGCAGGAAGGGTACTGTTATTAATGGGCAGAGAGTGGGGTGTTTGTTGTGGATGTACTTAGGGGCAGAGAGTGGGGTGTTTGTTGTGGATGTACTTAGGGGCAGAGAGTGGGGTGGTTGTGGTGGATGTACTTAGGGGCAGAGAGTAGAGTGTTTTTTTGTGGATGTACTTCGGGGCAGAGAGTGGGGTGTTTGTGGTGGATGTACTTAGGGGCAGAGAGAGGGGTGTTTGTCGTGGATGTACTTAGGGGCAGAGAGAGGGGTGTTTGTGGTGGATGTACTGATGGGCAGAGAGTGGAGTGTTGTTGTGGATGTACTTAGGGGCAGAGAGTGGGGTGGTTGTGGTGGATGTACTTAGGGGCAGAGAGTATGGTGGTTGTTAGGATGTGCTGAGGTGCACATGCACATAATTGGGTGCATGGCTGTGAGCGTTTTAGCCGCTTTAGATTAATTAAGCTATGCAATAATAATAAGGTTTTGGGCTAAAATCTTGGTCTAAAGGGCATCAAGTTTTCGAAATTTCAATTTAAATAGAATTTTTTTCCATTTTAAATGGTCCCAGTAAAAATACTTCAGAAAGCATAATTTTGCGCTTTAAGTAGCAAACAGCTATCAAATAAAGTGCAATTGACTTTCTGTCCTCCGGAATTCGAACAGAAAGGAGAGGAATCTATACGGCATTTTCTGCATTGACCTGTGCCTAATACCAGCCCAGGGGTATCTCTGATCAGCCAAGCGAGCCAATGAATCTTCAGTTTGTAGCTATAGACTCGTCCACGAGCTGACTTGCACTCAGAAAAAAATAGATTTCGCTTACTCAAGAGATATATTGGCTATAGAAGATCAAAGCTTGCAATGATCAGAATGTTGCGCTGACAATAGGATTATAAAATATTGTTTCTTTTTGCTCAGCAGGTGATAAAAGAGACTAATACGATGATTTACAATCGTACAGTTTCAACATGACAAATGTCGTTAACTATACAAAAAGTTATTTATTAAAAAAAGTCTAATGAATCACGATGTATGTTGTTCGTATTTAATATATTTACTTATGGCTAATTATTATATTTAAGTCTCCTAGTCACAATTCTCCTGCCCCCTAGGATCCTTGCATATGTTTGCACCGAAACTAGATCAGTAATATTTTATCTCAATTTGCTCGTCGTCAGTTTCTTCCCCGTTAGAATATATCTAGATCAACCAGGAGCTTATTGAGCAATCCATTTTGATTATATGGCCTTGGTTACATAGGTTTGGTTTGAATGCTACGGAGCGATGCAAGATTTATCTATTGATAACAATGAGGCGCTTTTGATTCAATACGCTTTTGCACGATAGAATAAATCATTTTTCCTAGTCAGTAATGGGAGGAATTAATTACTAGGATAATCACAATAAAATCACCTTTAGGGAAATCGGATTTTTTAAGCGAAAACAAACTAGATGTTTAATACGTTTTTTTATTTCCGTCGATGGTTCAGGTTTTTTTTTTACGGTTTTTCCCATGACGTAATCATCCTTGAAATGAAACTGCCATTTTACACTTACATGTAGGTCTTGAGAAGTTTAAATTCCTTTTTTTTGCCTAGATTTTGTTGCCTCAAAAGTTCTTGTAGAATTATTTGCACGATTTCCAATTTTAGAAAACGGTCCATTTCGATTGATAAAATTCAAGTCGTGCATAATTAAAACTCACCTATCTCCATGGGCTGCACCTGTAGCGGATTGATTAAAAGCAGCATTGTCACTAGTAGAGTTTGTATTGGCGGCATACCGTGGTCCTTTAATGTCTCTGCGCTACAATTTATTTGAAAATCAAATTTGTTAAGTAGAATAAATTTTACTATGCGATCAGCAGCAAATCAATCTTTATATTTTTATATTCGCTAGCTTCTATTTGAAATTATAGCTTTCCCAATAAACGAGCTCGCCTGCTATTAGCTGTCAAGTCCCAACCAATCAGCTGCGTCGCAGATTGGCCCCGTTCTATCTGCCCAGTTCTTCTGGCTTGCTCCAGCGTGACGAATTCCACGCAGTTTTCCAGAGTGAGTCACACTGCCCTCTACATTGCCCGAACTGTCCCGTTCAATTTCTACTAGCGGCGCCTGAAGATGCAACTTTGGGTGGAGCTCATGCGGAGTGGCTGCATGGTCAGAAAAGTTGGTGTCTATATTGTCTGGTAGGCTTCTTAGCCGACCAGGGAAATAGGGAATCAAGGATGTGGTTGATAGAGCCTGGCACAGCTTTTGGCATCAAAGTGTTCAGATAGATAAATAAAGTACAGACCAAGTTTCAGCTTGCTAATCATTTAATTTTTCTAATCCATCTGAAAATTGTGTGTACTAATGATCAACATTTTTTAGAATTCAATTTGCTTTTACATTTTTCTCCTCTTAGAGTTCTGCCCGTCATCTTTAAAATCTACACAATTTAACTTGCAAAACAACTTTAAGAATGAAATAGAGTTTAACCGTAGAAAAATTATATAATTAGAAAGTTAACCTATTGGTGTGCAAAGTGAAAAAGTACATACAGCTTTTGACGAAATGGCACTTAATGTTGCTGCGACGCGTGATGGTACACGTAAGAAGAGTTATTGATCGTTAAATCGAATGTTCTTTCAGGTTGGTACTTTAAGATTGACAATTTGCTCTTATATACGAGTTAGGAAGAAAATGAACGTAAAAATTTCTGCAACTGGTCAATCACATGCAGTTGTACGACATAGTCCGTACGAAGAAGTGGCTGGTTGCAAAGTTAGACTTCTTTCTCAAGAAAATTTACATCCGGCAAAATCAAAGTATCCATAGTTTTTCGGTTAAAAGAGGAAATGCTTCTTTTTTTAATTGATGCTTGTTTTCTTCATTTCTAGAACTCTTTTTTGATTTTTGATTTTTTTAATTACTATTAAAAAGTAAAGGATAATATGATTTCTAGAAGCTATTACACCCCACTTACGTGTTAAAACTGAAAAGTAGGCTGTTAGGAGGTTGAGCTTTTGCTAGTTTTTTGTGTGTCAAGCTCTCAGCCTAAAGTTTGGGGCCAAAAAGGAGAGAGATATTTCACCCATGGAAAAGAACAGTGAGCTGTAGATACAAGCTAGATAGATAGTTAGATACATTGATAGATAGATAGATAGATAGATAGATAGATAGATAGATAGATAGATAGATAGATAGATAGATAGATAGATAGATAGATAGATAGATAGATGGATAGATAGATGGATAGATAGATAGATGGATAGATAGATAAATAGATAGATATATAGATAGATAGATAGATAGATAGATAGATAGATAGATAGATAGATAGATAGATAGATAGATAGATAGATAGATGGATAGATAGATAGATAGTGTTGTGAATTACCTACATGTACAGGTAGGCCTACAGCTAGGTGGGATAAGCTGCGACTCCCCAGGTCCCCAGGAAAGCGCCGCCCGACCCGCGTCCAGGAGAAAATGACAGGGGAAACAATGGACTCACAGCTGGTGCCACAGATACTATAACTACTAGATGGGCCACTCAAGCTAATTTTTCCGACAAATTTTTTATTCTACTTCCTGCTGAGTAGCAATATAGGAAAGTGACAGTATTACTTGCCAAAAAAAATAAATCAAATAGTGACTTTGTACAAGAGAATTTCATTCTCTCATTGTCTCATTCTCATTCTCTAAGTAATGAGATTAAAAGTCAGAAAAAACTTGATCCATTTAAAGCGCATTTGGCTTCAGAATGTCCTTGTATTTTTCTACGATGAATCATCATGTGCTGCTATTTATCATCAGTTAGTCCATAAACATTTAGATAAATAATCTGCAATCTAGCAGCTACAGCTCATCACAGTTTGCGAAACTTTCGCATTGCGCCGCTCCTGCTCGCCGCTGCTCGCAGGCTTCTCATCTCGCAGCGGCACCAATGATGCAGTCGCAGCCGTCTGCACTGCGTCTGGCGAAACGAAAACTGGCGAATGCGTCTCTTCAGCGACGTATCTGATGGCAGAGCCAATTGCCACTGGTTTCGTAGCAGCCGATAGCCAGCAGGACTCTTGTGGTGCAGCTGCAATGCCCTGCTGATAGCAGCCTTGGACCAACGCATACCACGGCTGCGAGCGCCCAGTCGACCGCTGGAAGCTACGCCAGCCACCCCTGCACGGATGAAGGACTGCGCTGCACTCGCCTTGACTCTCGACAGTTTCTGCTGCAGCCCTTTTATCGTCGCCTGTCGCTTTCGGGATCGCCGCTGCAGCCTCTTGATCGTCGCGTCTCGAGCTTGGGATCGGTTGCAAAAGTGAGAGATCTCAGCCACAACAGCTGTGCTCGACGCAACATCTGATAGTCGAAGGTTGCTCTGCCACACTACTGGCAGCAGGCAGGTCGCAGGCTTAGCCGCAGGCAGGTCGCTCATAGGCTTCAGCACCGGAGGGTATAAGTTGTCCGCCTCTTCATCTGTCCGTTGCACAGGGGGCAGCTGGTCCATACGGACGAGTCGAGGCAACACCAGCTCACGGTGGGGGATTGCGTCCCAGCGGAGACGAGTGTCTTGCTCGTGGCGTTTTGAAGGACAGCTGTAGGCCTCGTCCGTAAAGTGTAAGCTGCAAACGCGCAGGCCCCGTGATCTGATTGTTTTCAAGTCCATATCCAGCTCCAGTAGCTGCTGCCAGCGCTTCGCCACAGTGTTGTCTCTCGGAAACCTGTGCATTCGCACTGGATTTCCATTATTAGGTGGCGACAGCACAGAGCTCGTGCAAGTGGCAGCACAGCAGTGGTTTGAATCAAAAGGCATTTCTCGAGATGTGCTGCGAGATGCCGTCGTTTCACATTTCACTGTCTGGTCTTGTTTATCGTTATCAGCTTGTATTTGAACAGGATTCGCCAGCCCGAAATTTTCTAACCCCCAACCACCCCAAAATTAGACTATGTGCAATCCTGATTCTCTACCCTATCTGCTTAAATTATCGATCCACTCCGCTCTCCCCCTCCTATCGTGCCTTTCCACACAGATTCTGTTTACCCCATTCTAGACCAACCCCATTCCTCACGTTTTAAAAGAAGCTGCAATATATGTACACTCCGTCCCGCGTCTCTGCACAAAGCTAAACAAAACAAGTTGCTTATGAAATTCTCTTGTGCAAAGCCACTATTTGATTTATTTTTTTGGCAAGTAATACTGTCACTTTCCTATATTGCTACTCAGCAGGAAGTAGAATAAAAAATTTGTCGGAAAAATTAGCTTGAGTGGCCCATCTAGTAGTTATAGTATCTGTGGAGGTGAGGGCTGCGTCACAACAATAGATAGATAGATAGATAGATAGATAGATAGATAGATAGATAGATAGATAGATAGATAGATAGATAGATAGATAGATAGATAGATAGATAGATAGATAGATAGATAGATAGATAGATAGATAGATAGATAGATAGATAGATAGATAGATAGATAGATAGATAGATAGATAGATAGATAGATAGATAGATAGATAGATAGATAGATAGATAGATAGATAGATAGATAGATAGATAGATAGATAGATAGATAGATAGATAGATAGATAGATAGATAGATAGATAGATAGATAGATAGATAGATAGATAGATAGATAGATAGATAGATAGATAGATAGATAGATAGATAGATAGATAGATAGATAGATAGATAGATAGATAGATAGATAGATAGATAGATAGATAGATAGATAGATAGATAGATAGATAGATAGATAGATAGATAGATAGATAGATAGATAGATAGATAGATAGATAGATAGATAGATAGATAGATAGATAGATAGATAGATAGATAGATAGATAGATAGATAGATAGATAGATAGATAGATAGATAGATAGATAGATAGATAGATAGATAGATAGATAGATAGATAGATAGATAGATAGATAGATAGATAGATAGATAGATAGATAGATAGATAGATAGATAGATAGATAGATAGATAGATAGATAGATAGATAGATAGATAGATAGATAGATAGATAGATAGATAGATAGATAGATAGATAGATAGATAGATAGATAGATAGATAGATAGATAGATAGATAGATAGATAGATAGATAGATAGATAGATAGATAGATAGATAGATAGATAGATAGATAGATAGATAGATAGATAGATAGATAGATAGATAGATAGATAGATAGATAGATAGATAGATAGATAGATAGATAGATAGATAGATAGATAGATAGATAGATAGATAGATAGATAGATAGATAGATAGATAGATAGATAGATAGATAGATAGATAGATAGATAGATAGATAGATAGATAGATAGATAGATAGATAGATAGATAGATAGATAGATAGATAGATAGATAGATAGATAGATAGATAGATAGATAGATAGATAGATAGATAGATAGATAGATAGATAGATAGATAGATAGATAGATAGATAGATAGATAGATAGATAGATAGATAGATAGATAGATAGATAGATAGATAGATAGATAGATAGATAGATAGATAGATAGATAGATAGATAGATAGATAGATAGATAGATAGATAGATAGATAGATAGATAGATAGATAGATAGATAGATAGATAGATAGATAGATAGATAGATAGATAGATAGATAGATAGATAGATAGATAGATAGATAGATAGATAGATAGATAGATAGATAGATAGATAGATAGATAGATAGATAGATAGATAGATAGATAGATAGATAGATAGATAGATAGATAGATAGATAGATAGATAGATAGATAGATAGATAGATAGATAGATAGATAGATAGATAGATAGATAGATAGATAGATAGATAGATAGATAGATAGATAGATAGATAGATAGATAGATAGATAGATAGATAGATAGATAGATAGATAGATAGATAGATAGATAGATAGATAGATAGATAGATAGATAGATAGATAGATAGATAGATAGATAGATAGATAGATAGATAGATAGATAGATAGATAGATAGATAGATAGATAGATAGATAGATAGATAGATAGATAGATAGATAGATAGATAGATAGATAGATAGATAGATAGATAGATAGATAGATAGATAGATAGATAGATAGATAGATAGATAGATAGATAGATAGATAGATAGATAGATAGATAGATAGATAGATAGATAGATAGATAGATAGATAGATAGATAGATAGATAGATAGATAGATAGATAGATAGATAGATAGATAGATAGATAGATAGATAGATAGATAGATAGATAGATAGATAGATAGATAGATAGATAGATAGATAGATAGATAGATAGATAGATAGATAGATAGATAGATAGATAGATAGATAGATAGATAGATAGATAGATAGATAGATAGATAGATAGATAGATAGATAGATAGATAGATAGATAGATAGATAGATAGATAGATAGATAGATAGATAGATAGATAGATAGATAGATAGATAGATAGATAGATAGATAGATAGATAGATAGATAGATAGATAGATAGATAGATAGATAGATAGATAGATAGATAGATAGATAGATAGATAGATAGATAGATAGATAGATAGATAGATAGATAGATAGATAGATAGATAGATAGATAGATAGATAGATAGATAGATAGATAGATAGATAGATAGATAGATAGATAGATAGATAGATAGATAGATAGATAGATAGATAGATAGATAGATAGATAGATAGATAGATAGATAGATAGATAGATAGATAGATAGATAGATAGATAGATAGATAGATAGATAGATAGATAGATAGATAGATAGATAGATAGATAGATAGATAGATAGATAGATAGATAGATAGATAGATAGATAGATAGATAGATAGATAGATAGATAGATAGATAGATAGATAGATAGATAGATAGATAGATAGATAGATAGATAGATAGATAGATAGATAGATAGATAGATAGATAGATAGATAGATAGATAGATAGATAGATAGATAGATAGATAGATAGATAGATAGATAGATAGATAGATAGATAGATAGATAGATAGATAGATAGATAGATAGATAGATAGATAGATAGATAGATAGATAGATAGATAGATAGATAGATAGATAGATAGATAGATAGATAGATAGATAGATAGATAGATAGATAGATAGATAGATAGATAGATAGATAGATAGATAGATAGATAGATAGATAGATAGATAGATAGATAGATAGATAGATAGATAGATAGATAGATAGATAGATAGATAGATAGATAGATAGATAGATAGATAGATAGATAGATAGATAGATAGATAGATAGATAGATAGATAGATAGATAGATAGATAGATAGATAGATAGATAGATAGATAGATAGATAGATAGATAGATAGATAGATAGATAGATAGATAGATAGATAGATAGATAGATAGATAGATAGATAGATAGATAGATAGATAGATAGATAGATAGATAGATAGATAGATAGATAGATAGATAGATAGATAGATAGATAGATAGATAGATAGATAGATAGATAGATAGATAGATAGATAGATAGATAGATAGATAGATAGATAGATAGATAGATAGATAGATAGATAGATAGATAGATAGATAGATAGATAGATAGATAGATAGATAGATAGATAGATAGATAGATAGATAGATAGATAGATAGATAGATAGATAGATAGATAGATAGATAGATAGATAGATAGATAGATAGATAGATAGATAGATAGATAGATAGATAGATAGATAGATAGATAGATAGATAGATAGATAGATAGATAGATAGATAGATAGATAGATAGATAGATAGATAGATAGATAGATAGATAGATAGATAGATAGATAGATAGATAGATAGATAGATAGATAGATAGATAGATAGATAGATAGATAGA
>CATNEM010000284.1:412500-512500 GCA_950096795.1 Macrostomum cliftonense | reverse complement strand
TTGAGACTGCAAAAGGGCGAAAAACGATAGGAAACGAATAGAATTTCGTAATTCGAGCATTAACAGGCCTTATTTGACGTGCTTGTTTTAATGATAACCATTTAAAGCTGTACTTTACTCTCCGCAACTTCAAATTCGTCGAGCAACAATTTTGTGCAGCTTCATACCTGCAGTGTACCCTCTTCCTTTGCGTTTAAAGCGGCAACTGAGATGACTCAGCACCTCATTGTTTTAAAGAAGGAAGTAAGTTTTTAACGCGACTGCGGTAGAAATTTTGCTGTACTCATTCAATGGTAATTCGTGCGGGAATGCACATTAAGGTTGACCGCCTTCATTCAGAAGTTGTAAAAGTATGTCGAGGCCGGCATGCAGAAACTGTAAGCGGTCCCCGTCTGCCGCTCGCTGCTAAAGAAGCACCTCTCCATAGAGCTGGTCTAGGTTCTTCCAAAACCTGAGCACTCCGTCGTTTGACTCCACTCTAAAGGATGTCATTCAGTCTGGTAGGAAAAGTAGTGTCAATGTACTTGTATGAAACCATTGGGCATTCATGTGATTCAACTAATCATGAAATCGGTGTTTCTGTTAGTTAATGTGGAATCCATATTAGGGTGGAAAATCCTGCTTATAATCTGTAGCGCGTAAATCCTAAGATCCCTGATGTAAAGTGTGCAAAATCCTTGGGATTTACTGTAATTCAGATGGAACACGATATGTGTTTATCCCCACATTTTATGGTTTTTACATAGGCGGGAAGAATCCGGATTCCATGTAGCTGAATCCAGGACCACTAGGAATTACGTATATACTATTTAAGTTGTCCTTGAGCTGAGTCCTTGACTTTATCTCTGACTAGGGCCCCGTTCTCGGTAATTGCAGACTAGGTTAAGGCGAAAAAACTCATCTTTTAATTATGCTACATGTAAAATTACAAGTAAACTTGTAGATTTCCCGAAGGCAGATCCTTTTCCTCTACTTACCGAGAGTAGCATGATGCTCTCGTGGGGAATTTTTGTCGCTTTTATTTCACCTTAATTTAGAACTTTACTTCATCGTGTAAACGCGTAGCTAGCTATTTTAGGGCCATAAATCTTTTGCGCCAAACAGTCTGACCTTTGCTTTTGACAGTATTTTAGCGGCAGATGGCGCCTCTGCGTCACGTGTCTTTCGATTTTTATGCCCGAATTTTTTTAGATCTTGAGGGTTTCGAAAGCTCACCTATTGTTCTATTTTTTCATTTTTTGTCAATTTTTTCCTATCTGCGATGATTTACGACGCCACCTGTCATCATATTTTATGATATCGGGAGACAGCAGTGACCACCTGGTAGGGTTGGGTTGGGTCACGTGATTAGACCACTAGCCAATCAGAAAAAAGCGTCTGTTCAATCGGAAAATTCGGCGCTCGTTCTAACAAATCGGCGCCTCACGCGCCTAGTTAAAGCGCCGTCGGGCGCGCCCCAAGGATCAGAACACTCTAACGTCCCGAGTTGATAGCGGATTTACGCTCCGTTCAGACGGCCACTACATCTGCTAAGTCAGCTTCCCCTTTAGCTTGCAAAACTCCTCCTAAGAATCGGGGATCAGCGAAATCCATCATCAGGATTAGTTAACATGAGTGATCAGCTTCACCAAAGTTAGCCAGAATCGACAGATCATCAGTTCCCCTGTCGGCGTCTTAGTTGGGATTTTTGTATTTGCTTATTGCTTATTTTGTGCTAAATTGAGGCAGTAAGAAGTCTAAATCATAATATACTGCGGATTTTCCGAGCCATGCAAGAATCCCCAGCAAAAATCCTCTCTGAGCCTGCCTTTGTCATGCACTCTAGTCCCTGCAGTGTCCCTTAGTCGGTTATGACTTCGATATTGACAGCTAAAAGACGCTAGTTGTAGGTGGAAATCAGGCCTCAAGTAGTCGGGAACTTGGTTTCAATAGGGCTGTTTGCTGATGCAGTCCTGTCAGATTCCCTTTTGGGGCTGTCAGCTCTCTACCTCTCTTAATCTGCTACTCAGTTATGCTCTATCGGGTGTATCGGGTGCATCTCTCACTTGGCCCTGTTCTCGGTAATAGGACTAGATTCTAAGGCGAAATAACGTCATTTGCTTATGCTGAACTATTAAGACAGCCTAACAATATACGATCTAACAGTGACTGATTGGTTCTGATTCTAATCGGATCAACAATTGAGTTAACAGGATAAATTCATGAAGCGTCGATTTTCATTATTATTTCATTGTCGCAATAAGCGCTCAGATGAGCAGCTAAATAGTTTGGCTTTGGCCACGGTGGACCAACGGCCACGCAGAATCAAGTTAAGGAGCGCAATTGAATAGCGCCGAGATGTACTATTGTGCAGTCTCAGGGTGCAAAAACGGATAAATGATATTGTCCCTGCAGAGTCCCTTTAGACGGCTATGTCTCAAGTAGTCAGCTAGAAGACACTATAATTGAAGGCGGAAATAATCCTCTATTAGTCGGGAGCTTGATCTCCACAGGGCCATCTGGTGATGCCGTCCGCACAAGCTGGTGGCGGCGGGGTTGTCAGTCTCATAGGTGGATACTCTCTACGCTGAGGCCCAAGTTGTCAAGGCAACAAAGGCCGAAAACTATCAATATAGCCCATGGAGGCTTATCTACTCAATTGTAAAAGCACTAAGCCTTCTCAAAGGAAATTCTATGGAATTTCCTTTGCGAAGGTTTGAACTAATCTCTCCCCCCCCCCCCGACTCATGGCATAAAAATCCAGCTGCGAAAGTTGCATGGAGCCACTACCGGGGGGATGGATGTAGAACTACTGTTGAATTATTACTGGTCTTTGGAGGCTACCTGCATGGAGGCTACCGGGCATTGAGTGTTGAATCACTAATGGTGTTTGAGCAAAGGCTGCAGACGCATAATTGTTAAAGCTCAATAGCTCAATAAAATGGGAGTCTATCCATTGCGATGGGCGCAATTGAAATCGATAAACTGCCAATCCTACGTCCGACATTATCTGTTGCACTATCAGGGGGAAAGGCGGGTTGAAGATTAAACTTCCTCCAGGGAAGGGAGGTCGTTCCTCAGCGTACGTTACTGCCTCCGGATGGGGAGAAGTATGAGACTGTTGTTAGGCATTAGTATCTACCCAGTTGCTAGGGGCGATAAACAGGCAAAAATATTATAGACGGCTTTAAAAAAGTCAGCAAATGCACCTGATAACTCTAATGAAACCTCCAGCTTCTCACTAAGGCAAGATACTATCAGGCGCGGAAAAGTTGAAGCTTTTAAGCATGAATTTCAAAGTTCAAGTCAAGCTCGCAATCATTATTTTAGCCCTTCAAGCTCGGAGCGCAATGCAGGATGCCTACAACCTGATCACGGGATACCTGTGCATCAGGAGCGAATTCACGGTGACCCCTCCCGGCTCCTACTCGGATATCGGCTGCGCCGTCATGTGCAACCGAGACCAGCGCTGTCAGGCCTTCTCCCTGGCCGACGGTCCGTGCCAGCTGTTCGTGTTCGACAAGTGCAGCAAGTCGGTGAGGGACTGCGGCTGCTCCAGGACAGGCCAGCTGTTTGTGAAGCAGCAGGCAGGACTGGAGGCGGGCGCGCTGTGTCCGTCTGGCTACGGCGACGACCTGTGCGGAGTGAAGTACAAGCTGCTGGACGGAGCGGACTACTGGTGGCCGAGCAAGGCGAAGTGCGAGTTGGAGAGCGGCCTGGTGATCATGGCCGACGTGACGGACGCCGCCGAGATGAGCCACGTGGAGACGATCTACAGCAAGTACAGCGCTGGACACAACATGTGGCTGGGAGGCTACCAGACCCCTGGGAGTCAGGAGCCGAGAAGCGGCTGGCACTGGGTCGGCTGCAACATCACCCTGGACGATGGCTTGTGGAATGCACTTGAGCCAAACAATTACGGGCCCCGCGATGAAAACGTTATCGGTCGGTACTACCTTAACTCCAAACTTACTGATTTTTGGGAGTCTAACAGTAAGTTAAGAGTCCTGTGTGAGTGTGCTTCGCCGTTTAATTGAACTAAAAGAAAATGAAACTTGGGTGAATTAGCTAAGGGAATCATCTGTTTTACTAACTCGTAATTTTTTGTCATTGTGCTGATTTGTGATTTGGCACTAATTGTCAATTATAAATTTAGATTAACATTGTAACTGGGATACATATAATCATGAGTCGCTTCTACGTTGCATAAAGAGGTATCTAACCCGACACTGATTAAGCATTAAAAATAAACTGAAAATACGAAGCTCCTAACTGATTGTTAAGCCAAGTGAAAACGTGTCCTCTCGGCGTTGTGGATTCAAATGCCTTTGGGCAATGTGTCTTTTCTGTGTTGTGAATGCCTATGGGCGATGTCTTTTCGGCGTTTCGGACTGAAATGCCTGTAAGTAATGTGTCCTTTCGGCGTTGTGGACTGAAATTCCTGTAAGCAATGTGTCCTTTCGGCGTTGTTGACTGAAATGCCTGTAAGCAATGTGTCCTTTCTTGTGAAGTACAAGCTGCTGGACGGAGCGGACTACTGGTGGCCAAGCAGGACGAAGTGCGAGTCGGAGAGCGGCCTGGTGATCATGGCCGACGTGATGGACGCCGCCGAGCTGAGCCACGTGATGGGCATCTTCAACAGAAGCAGCCCAGGAAATCCCATCTGGCTTGGAGGCTTGCAGACGGACGGCAGTCCCGAGCCTTCGGGCGGTTGGCACTGGGCCAGTTGCGGCAACGCCATCAACGCCAGCGTGTGGTACACAGGTGAGCCAAACAACAGGTTGCCCAGTGAGGGCGTGACTGGCCTCTACCCCGGGGTGACTGGAGTGAACGACTTCAATTGCTGCGGGTCAACACAGATGAGAATAATGTGCGAGTGCGTGTCACCGTTTGTGTGAGCAATCGGATTGAAGCGAAGCCCAGTCGCGGGTTTGTTAAACAAATATTCGAACCACTATTTTTAGTTTTCGCTTTTACCTTTGTTAAGTTTATTTTTTGAATTGAAAATTATTTCATTCAGTCGTAAAAAATACTTTCTTAATAGTGTATGCTGCTGCAAGTACGAGTATATAACATTGTTATTTATAAGTTAAAGCCAATTCAAAGTATCTGATTGAATTTTTAAGTCAAGGTTTTGCTTAACGAAAAAACAAGTTTTTATGCTTTTAAAAAAAATAGTTTTCGCTCACACAGCTAATAGCATGACTTGCCTCTTGAACGCAACCGTTAAGTTTTACAAATATACTGGCTCACTATTCACACAGCTCCTTAGGAGCTCCTAACTAATTAAATAGCCCATTGGAAAAGAATTGCCTAAAATTTCTATTCAGCTGAACTGACAATCGCAGATTTACCATCATGCAATGAGGCAATAAAGCACGTATGGAGCGTGCAGCATGCTGTCACGTTCCATCCGTGCTTTATTTACATTGTTTGTTTGGCCGTGCAGCAACGCTCAGTGACAACAGTGGCGTAGAATGTCTATGGTAGAGAGTGAAATCGAAATAGTTTTATTGCCGTGCAACAATCCCAAGACAGGAATAAGTTTAGTGTCTATGGTAGAGAGCAGAACTGAAGGGATTTTGGGGCGTGCAACAAGATGTCTTTGGCCAGAACCTAAAATTGATAGTTGGAGTGAGAGCACCGGAGAACTTCAGAGAGCAAAGGATCTGGTTTTGTCAATTGACGCTGCCCAGGATGACTACAACGCGGCTGTTGAATTGGGAAGCCTTTCCCAACGGCGAGATTTCGGGCCTTTCTGACGCTGAGATCGAGTTCTATTTGGATGACTTCGACTTGGAGAAAGCTGGTGATGATTTGGATTCTACGATTGTTGAACGCCTGTTGGCTCTGGAACAATCCGTTGACGACCTGGAGAGAGAATGTGCAGTTGCTAGTTCAGAGAGCCAAGAAAGACGTGCCGTGAAGAGACTCGATGATTTCATTACGAAGAATGAAGGAGTTGTGACCGACATTTCAACCTGCGGACCTGATGAGTTGGCTCGTGTATTGCGTCTGTTCTATGGAACACTGCGTACGGCTACTGGAATCTGCTATTCTCCGGCTAGTCTGGTGTGCATTCGAGCAGGACTCTACCGATACTTTATTCGAACACGCGGGTTCAACATAATCACCGAGAAGAACTTCTACAACGCGAATGCAACTCTGAAGGCATTGGCGAGGAAGTTTGTGAATGACGGTGGAAGGACCAAGCCTTTCGAAGCTGAGTGTAACCACGAGTTTGTTTTTCTGTGTGTTTTTCCATCGTTAACTTTCAAATATACGTTTGTGATTCTACCGTGCAGCAATGGTATTGACCTGCGGACCTGATGAGTTGGCTCGTGTATTGCGTCTGTTCTATGGAACACTGCGTACGGCTACTGGAATCTGCTATTCTCCGGCTAGTCTGGTGTGCATTCGAGCAGGACTCTACCGATACTTTATTCGAACACGCGGGTTCAACATAATCACCGAGAAGAACTTCTACAACGCGAATGCAACTCTGAAGGCATTGGCGAGGAAGTTTGTGAATGACGGTGGAAGGACCAAGCCTTTCGAAGCTGAGTGTAACCACGAGTTTGTTTTTCTGTGTGTTTTTCCATCGTTAACTTTCAAATATACGTTTGTGATTCTACCGTGCAGCAATGGTATTGCTGCATGGTATTGTTGCACGGCCAACTAACAAACAATGCATTTTAATGAAACCCACTCACAGTCATATGGTCTAGCCAAAAATAAAGAAAAGTGAAGAGCGCAGGCAATTTTACCATAGACAAAACAAAAAAGCGGGAGCAGTATATTTGCCTGGGCGACGTTTGCCGGCGGGAATTTTGCCTGGCCGACGTTGTTTTTAGGATTCCCTTATTTGTTGCCCAAGTGGCATTTTGTGTCCACTTCTTACACTTAAATAATTTTTAAAAAATTGTGTCACATAAATTAACTAATGAGTATACAGTAATTTCTAAAAAATGAAGGGTACCATCCTTCTACTCCAACTGGTCCTGAAGTAACTCATGCGTATTAGAGAAATTTGTCATTTATTGTGCATTTGTGCATTTGTCAGTTTACTGTCATTTTACTGTCCATGCAGTCAGTCAGTCAGTCAGTCAGTCAGTCAGTCAGTCAGTCAGTCAGTCAGTCAGTCAGTCAGTCAGTCAGTCAGTCAGTCAGTCAGTCAGTCAGTCAGTCAGTCAGTCAGTCAGTCAGTCAGTCAGTCAGTCAGTCAGTCAGTCAGTCAGTCAGTCAGTCAGTCAGTCAGTCAGTCAGTCAGTCAGTCAGTCAGTCAGTCAGTCAGTCAGTCAGTCAGTCAGTCAGTCAGTCAGTCAGTCAGTCAGTCAGTCAGTCAGTCAGTCAGTCAGTCAGTCAGTCAGTCAGTCAGTCAGTCAGTCAGTCAGTCAGTCAGTCAGTCAGTCAGTCAGTCAGTCAGTCAGTCAGTCAGTCAGCCACTCACTCACTCACCCAGTCAGTCAGTCAGTCAGCCACGCACTCACTCACCCAGTCAGTCAGTCAGTCAGTCAGTCAGTCAGTCAGTCAGTCAGTCAGTCAGTCAGTCAGTCAGTATTGGCCATTACTTAACTCTGTAACATACTACGAGTATATAATCTACCATTACCAAGCTATAGACACAGAAATAAGCCAGCCTTCAAGATTTTTCTGCACGATTCAAGGCACCTTATGTCCAATTACTTTTTTCTTTGATGTTAAACCAGACTCTTCTTTTTCGATGGAAGTCGTTCAGAAGGTAATTATTTACGTGCATTCAGTCCTCGGGTCTACAAACTAGGCCTGAGCAACCGTTTTTTAGCACTCAATCTTAGGACTGAGAAAAATTGGCGTTAAAAAATCTTCTTTAATAAGTACCTTTGTTTTAAACCGAAATGAGATTTGAATAATTAACTCCGCGGTTTGATTCGAGGACATCATGGGTTTTATAACCACGAATCACACTGCTGGCAGTGCAGTGTCTTTTTCAAAACAGCCCCTAGCAATTATTTTCTAACCCAGAAAAAAATTTGTTCGCTTGTGAAGATATTTTGCGAATAAGTATTATAACTGTAACTTTTGTAATGTAAATTTTGTAACTTTGTAACTATTATATGCAGTTCATTATGTCATTGTAGAATTACTGCATTACTGGTCAAAGATCAATATCAGCTGTGTTTAAATTATTAAAATTTTACAGATAGCATTAAAACATTATGCTAGCTAGAGCCTTATTAATAAGGTTTGTTTTTGCTTCTCTGTGCCTTGCATGACTTAAATACTTGAACTTGTTCCTTTTCTAATTGCAAAATTGATAGCTAATTTTTTTATTTTTGGCTAAAAATGAGTAGGCCTAAAATTCTAAAGTTGATTGTTTATTTAGCTATTGTCAGAAGATAGATCTGTGTACCATATAAATAGAGCTACAAAAGAGTTCTCTATTTTCTTGTCAATAGCAAAAAATAGTAATAGGCCCTATAGGCCTAATCTTTACTTAAGGGAATGTGTGGACCAGGTTTTGCTATGTTTGTCAAATTATTTTTTGTCAAACCATTTGACAAAGTTTCCATTATCAAAATTAGTTTTTAAAATTTTTTCTAAAATCTAAAATATTATTTGATAAAGCAACTAGTTATCTAGTCACTTTATTGGAATAAGTTGACAAATCCCATACTGATATGCACAAATTTTAAGTTGCATTACCCCTAGTACTAATGTATTGTTTTAATTTTTTCAGTTTGATTTACTTGTAGGGTGTCCAGTGAGCCTATTTTTAGCATATGCAAAGTGAAAATCAGGTAAAAAATAAGTCTTTTTTGAGTGGCTATAACTTTTTATGTAAGAAAGATATACCCAGGAGTTTATAATTGTTGGAAAATAGACAAGTAGATCTTTTAAATGACATATACATTGTATATGTAGCAAATTTGAATGAAAAGATACAGACTTTCAAACATTGTATACATGTGTCAAAATTATCAATTTGCCAATTTTGAGTAAAAAAGTGGATTCAGGAGAATTTTTAGCCAATGGGAGCATAGTTGGTAAAAATCATTACACAATGCATATAGGGAACTTCCTGCAGGTCATTTGAGGTAAAAAATTACCAAAAATATGTATATGTATATGTACATGTACATATAAATTTTCAAGTCTATAACTTTTGAATAGAAGGAGTCAACTCTCTAATTCTTTTTTCTATTCATTTCTGGTGACAATATGAAAGGTTTAAGCTAAGCAGAATGACTCTAAACCTTACCGCAATATGGTTCCTAGAAATCATCAAAGTATATGTATATCCCCATAAGAGACATGAAAATTGGCAAAAATTTTTTTAAGAAAAGAGTCGACTCCCAGTTTTTTTCTTTAAATGATTGAGTCAGTAATACTTGTCAATTGATTTATATGACTATATATAAACTGTAATTTGAGCAAACTTTGTCATGCTTGTCCAAACTATCAAATGAATAATATTATTTAGTGACAATCACCATTTCTACTGTTTTGTGTCCATGAACTTAGAAGATCTATAAAAGGAGAGCAATTAAGTAGTCCTTGTTTGACAAACATTCAGAACAGTCAGATCCAGTATTTGACAAACATTTCATTGGGATACTTGTTAATTTGACAAACATTCTCACATTACTTGCCTTCTTGGTAACAATCATTTAATGAAAAATAAATTGACAAAAGCATATATTTCTATGTATATAGCTAGATTAATTTGGTATCTTGCATAGAATAGATCAACTGAGTCTAGGCTAAGGCCTAGTCATGCAATTTATACCCATCAATATGACCCCTTAAGCCACCAAAAAAGGTCCTGCAAACAAATTTCGCCTAAAGCTTCCCAATTCTTCTCTATTTTGTGGTGTACCCCCTCCATTTTTTACTTACTTTGGCAATTTTGCAACTTACATCGGTGATTTTGCAACATCCCTGGCTTGGCAGTCCTGTCACCCAACCGGGTTGGCTGTGTTGCGCATGCATGGTATACTAGCAGAGAGTGGTTGCTGATATGGTTACAGGTTTATACTTTGACTGATGTGCTTCACAAACTTTTCCATAATGCAACAAATTCAAATTCCTTAAAAGTTTGCCTGTTCAATACCAATACATTGACCAATAGATTGATTGGCAGTCAGTTTTTAATTAAATTGAAGCCATTGAGCTTCTTGCATATTGCCTGATTTGCATAAGTTAAATAATATTAAATTATGCAGTTTAATTTTTATAGAACTGTAGAAAATCTGTTGAATTATAGGGAAAGCATTTTCTAGGAGTAGACTAAACTAAATTAGGTGGACATAACCCCAGAGCTAATGATGGCCCCGGAAGCAGCAGCAGCAGTGCTGGAGGTGGTGGGGGATTCAGACTTCAAGGGTTATGATGCACATGTATAATGCAGATGCATATGCAGTTCCAAAGATCGATTTTCATAGTACATTCATAAAGCTATCCTCATTAAGCATGAAATATCAATTAAGAAGTCTTGAGTCTAGTTCAAATATATATAAATTTTTTTTTGTCTTAAAAAGACATTTTACATTAAGTTAAATTCAAGTGCTAAAAAACTTTGTGGGTAATTTTTTGTGCTCATTTTCAAATATTTAAAAGTATCTGACTATCTGGCTCTTAGGGAAATTAAATTTATTTTTGGAAAATACCAAGATCCAATTTTGCCTAAAAGTATCAGCTTTCAAATACTACAGTAAGAAAAAGTACTGCCAAAAATATTGGAGCATTTGAAAATTAAAATTGTGTCCAAGACTGGAATTGCAAATGCTTCTTATGATCCTTGGCCTAAAACCTTGCTATCACGGTGCATCCAGGAAAGAAAAATGATTTAAAAAATTGCCCAAGAAAATGGTTATCAATCCAGTAAACTAGTGTGTCTCAGCTATCTAAAACATACTTTTGAAAAATCATATGTGCCTGTCTATGCATAATAAGGCCATTTTATTATTTTTAACAAAATGGTCTATTTTTGTGGTGATATTTCAGAGAAAATTTTCAACTGATCTACGCTTGTACAATAATGAAAATAGTTGCATATCATATTTATCATCTTTTGAATTTGAACATTCATTTTACACTCTAGTCATTCTAGTTAGAATGGAGGCGATTGGAATACTTACTGAATGTGCAAAAAATGGAGGCTAATCAGTTTGCATGCGACAGACCCCTTGCTTGTACTTCGTGGTAGCATTATAGTTTTATCCTGCAACATGATGTACATTACAACACACTGCACACTGTATTTTCACTTATCTCATTTAAATACTATATAGTCACTGAATTTGGCTGACTTGGTCCCTTAATAATAATTTGTCAATTGAAATTGTCCAAGTCATCTTGCTATGCCCAACTGTCAAAAAAGCCACGACGAGTGCCTGCAGAGTGTATGCCTGCTTTGTCTGCGCAAGGCTGAGCGACGCTTGCGAGATTCCATTGGGATTGAGCACTACATCCTGCCGAATTACACCTCTGTGCAGCATTTACTTCCTGTTGGAGTCTGCGAGGGCTGCCGCCGAATCATATCTTCGCTAAGCGGCCCATCTCCTCGACCTCTGCCGCCGAGACTTAATTACGAGCTAATGCTGGCAGAGTTGAGTAACATTCCGGTCAGCAGAAGGTCGCAGCCAAACTGCCCATGCAAGATCTGCAAGATTGCTCGCAGCAACCTGCACAAAAATGCAGATCCTTGCAGCGTCTACGCAACTGATGCGCTAAACTGCACAAGGGGCCGACCTTCAACTAGTGGAGATGCAGCCGAGACACCTCTTGCGCGGCTGTGCCCTGGCTGCCACTCGCCCATCGGCAAAGGCAAGCCCCATCGCTGCAATAGAGCAACCCGACTAGCGAACTTGAGCAGCTTGTTGAGCCCTGGAACAGCGGAGCAAGTGGCTAGCACCACAGTTGCTGCCAAGCTGCAGACTACAGGATCAAGTACCGTTACTTTAAAAAGAGCGCAAGGAGGCAGACCTCTGGCTCTTACTGTTGGCAACCCTAATGCAGCCAGCAGCTCGGGACATTTGCCTCCAACATCCACAGCCACGATGCTGCAGCTAAAAGTCGCACTAAATCTGAGCAACAGACAGACTCTGCGCGCAGCTAGCATTTTGCGGAAGGGAGCCAGCTCAAGGAAGGCTGTGCAGCCAAACTTGGCTGCAAGCCTCACTGTAAGAAGTCAGCATCTCACTGATTTTTTCACTACCAAGCTGCTGGAAATCGATAGCGAACGTGCTCCTGCAAAAACTGCAGTGATCTGCAGCAATGTGCGAGGCTTGATCGATAAGGTCGCTTTCGAGAGAGGCTACGCGGAGGTCGAGGTTAAGCTTGGTCTTGACGGTGGCGGTGAATTTTTCAAAATCTGTGCCAGCCTGTTGCCTCGAGGTGAGAGCGAAGCCGGTCAGTCGACGAAGGGCCACCAGATGTTTGTTAATTCTGGAGTGAAGAAGCTTCTGCTGCTGGCTGCAGTACCCGACATGACTGAGTGCTATGCCAATATCAAAGCGCTCTTTCAACAACTGAGCCTCGGAGGGACTACAGTAAATTCTGTGGCAGCCGACATGAAGGTTGCGAATATCATCTGTGGCCTGCAGTCGCATGCCTCGAGACACCCATGTTGCTATTGCGAGGCTCCTGTGCCACTGGACACCTGCGGCCCGATGCGGACAGTTGGCAGAATTCGGCAGCTGGCTTTGGATTTCAGCAGCAGTGGCAAAGTGAGGAGCAGGGCAAAGGATTACTGCAACTGTGTTGAGGCCCCTCTGCTTCAGGCGGACGACAATGCTGAGATTCTGTTTATTCTGCCACCACCAGAGCTGCACCTGATGCTTGGCATCACAAATCGCATCTTCGACGCTTTGAACTCGGCGTGGGGCAACGACTCTGCATATCAGTGGGCGCACGACCGCAGCATTGTGCGCGTGGGATATCGCGGCGGCAGCATGGAGGGAAACGCCTGCCGCACTCTTCTTCGCAAATCTGCAGAGCTTCATAGTTGCCTGCCGCACCAACTAAAGCGCTACGGATCCTGTCTGGTGAGCTTTGATGCTGTTGTCAGCAGCTGCTTTGGCTCCGAACTGCATGCAGACTTCCAGCACCGAATCACCGAGTTCAAGACCGCGTTTGAGCTGCTTGGTCTTCCGATTTCACCAAAAGTGCACGTGCTGCTGCACCATGTGGGGACCTTCTGCAGCGCCACTGGTAGCTCACTGGGCAAGTTCAGCGAGCAAGCCTTTGAGAGCGTGCACCGTGATTTTTCGCAAACTTGGCAGCGGTATGCTGTACCCAGGCAGCACAGCCGATTCCCGGATGCATTGCTCCAAGCTGTCGTTGCCTATAACAGCTTCCATGTGTGACAAAATATTTTTTCTTTTCGTTTCGTAGTTGCTTCATATCCTCTGCAAGGCCTCAATGGCCATTTTGTCAGTTGTTATACAGGAAAATTGCCAGTTTGAATTGATACAAGCACTCTTATTAGGGCTGCTTTGCTGACAAACAAGAAAATAGAATTATTTTGCCAAGACAGGCACATAATTTTGTTAAAGTATGTTGTAGATAGCGGAGATACACTAGTTTACTGGATTGATAACCGTTTTCTTGGGCATTTTTTTAATCATTTTTTTCCTGGATGCGCCGTGTAAGGAGTGTTATTAACTTCCTAAAGGTGGTATTTACCTTGCTAAGGGGGTTTTATTCAAAAAAGGACAAAATATTGCCATAAAAATTGTTTCCCAATTAATTTTATAGTTATTGTATATTTTACAATTATTGTATTAGATTTTTGCAGTATTTATGAATTTTTATATTGATAAGTTTTTTTGTAATAACTGTATTATGAAAACCATACTTTTAACAATGTTGTCCTAAAAATGCTCTGCTTAGCTAAAGACGAAATAGTCACCCAGGCCCGCAGACTTGAGTCATTGAACGAGGCTTCATCGCTGCTAGAAATGCAGCGTGCGGCAGCCGCTGACGCCGAGACTCGACTAATTGAATTGGACAGCCAATTAGAGAAATACGCCGCTTTAGAGAACCGTCTCAGCCAAGTGTCTAGTCGATTTCGTTCCGAACAGTTGCTAGGCTTATCGCCTGGCTGCTTGGTTCGTGGTACAGTAGTGCACAGTAGCGAGATTACATTGAGACTTGGCTGCGGCTACTACGCCGAGATGTCTGTGCAGAATGCTTTGAAAATTATTCAGCTTAGATGCGATAGATTGAAGGCTAGTCGGACTCTGTTCGAGGTAAATTCCTGTGGCTGTGTAAAATCTAATTGACAATTATCTAGGGATTTGAATAAGATTTTCTAATAATTTTAATCAATTCAGGCTCGTCGCTCCAGTGCCATTGAAAACTGCCGACTACTTGAAGATCTAGGCGCTAATGAAGCCTACGGCGGTGATATTCAAGAGCGTTGGACAGAGCAGTCCGAGGCTGACTGGGCTATTAAGCATCGGGAAGCAGTTAGACAGCAGAAAATCATAGAACGCGACCAGCGACTAAAAGCCCGAGAACAGTCTGCTGACTCCGACGAGGAGAATGCTAAAATCTGGGCTCGTCTAGACGAATTAGAACGTCAGGAGGCTCTAGAAGACGAAGGTGTTGATAAAGATGAATCCAAATTAAAGAAAATTGATTCTGAATTAAAAAAATCCAAATCCAAATCGGTTAGTTTTGCTCAACCGCACGAGAATGACAGTCGGACTTACAGGCCTAGCGAGCCGCCCAATGCCGAGACGATTCGTGAACGAACCATCAAGTTCAAGCATAGCAGTAGTTTGGTGGCTAGCTCTTGGCCTAGTCAGCAGACAAGTCACGCTGTTGCTGAACCCAATACTGCTGATTCATCCAGCGATAGTCAAACAACGCCATTGTACACTAGTCCAGCTGATATTGTCGCTCGTGAAAGACAGACTCTGCTTAGCACAATGCGTTCAAATGTTCTACCGGCAGTTCAAGATCGAGTTGTTGAAGCAACAGCTGCTTCCGCTTCTAATAGATCAGCCTTGGAGTCTAAATCTTCTTTAAACACTGAGGAGCGTCCAATGTCGAAATTTCGACAGCAGCGATTGTTACAGAAGCGTTGAAATGTTTCTTTTTCGTTTAATTTAATCGCTTTGTTAACTATTAAATGTCACGATGTTATAAAAGACTGCATTGAAATGAAGCTTTCGGCGACTGCATTTTATCTGGTCAAGTATTTACATTTTCATTGACGATGAATAGTTGAAGCATTTTAGGTTCTGAAACTAACATCTAATAAATAAACCGGTTTGCCAATTGGGCCTCTAAAATTTTGTCAAAGTCTTTTCTAAACTTGTTTCTTTTTTCAAACACGCAAGTCCTTTAGATTGCCCACCAGTCAATTATATAATTATGAGAGTAAAATAACTTTGAAGCATAAACACATAGACCATATCAATATAACATGGTAGTTTACCAGCTTTTTGTTAAGTAGAGTGTATATTTTCCTGTTATAGAACATATTTATTAAAAATCAATCCGTTTAACCAGGTTTTTCGTCATAATTAATTTTTATAGGCCGGATGCAGAATTACGAACCTACCGATCGCTATAAGCAGCTGCAATTAAAGTGCGGAGCAGACAAACTTTTTTTGAACAGTCTAAATCGTGGCTACGATTCATTGTCCCATGGTTTTCTAACCAGAGAGGTTAGATTTGTGCTAGAGAAGTGTTTGACAGTGGAAGTGCTTAATAGCATCGCTCAACTGGACTTGAATGATAGTCAACTTGCGCCTTTGCTTCTAAACCCGACGTGGGGCATTGACGCATTTGTTAAAAATTTTAGCCGTCAATTAAAAGCACACTTTGTCCACGAAGCCGAAGTACTTTCTAACATTGATCAAGATGGCGTCGAGTGTGAAATTCGCCTCCACGAAATCGAAGATCGCTACGAACGATTGTCGGATAAATTTTTAAATTACTACGATTCTGAATTGGATGGTGGCTTCAAATTCTTAGCAATGATAAAAAGTGTATTTGAGTTTGAGTCGCAAATGTTAAGCTCAACCGACAGTGAGCTTCTACATCGCTTGTCTAGGAAAAGACGCGTCTCCTCCGCTTTATCTACAAGTTCGCGTGGTCTTTCGGCTGAAAAATTTGCTCGAGTGTACAAGCCTTTAGTGAAAAGCGAAAATTCCGAGTTGAGCAGGACTTTAGCCTACCTGAAAACTGTCTGCATCACTCCCGAGCGGGCTATGCGCCAAATAGATGGAGTGAAACTTCTTACAAGTGAATTCTTGACTTTGCCACACCGTCTGGCAGTCATTAATAATCACTTAGCCTATCAAGATTTGGCCGCATTAGAGAAGGACGCACCTTTAGAGCTTGTTTATCGCACGTGTCTTCAATTTAAAGAACAGGGTTTGCTTGCGAATCTAGCTGATCCGATGAAGCAATTGATTCAAAACTCCCTTGTGGTCACGCAACAGTCTGATCAAGTTATCCGTGTAGGGTCCGGTACGGCCTCTGCTGGAAAATACCTAAAGCTTAGTGTTCGACCAATGTTTGCGAAAGTTTTTGAAGATGTTTACGGTGTCAAGCGAGAAACTGATTTGTGTGTAGCCGTGCTGCCTGCCTCTGCAGAGTCAGCTCATGCGTTGGAGCAAGCCCGTGTGGCGGATCTGTTCAAATATGAGCAAGTTACCAACGCTCTGTTGGAATCAAAGTCAATTAACTGGGAGTCTGGTACCGCTACTTTGTCGCTTCGCTTCAAAGCCCGACCATCAGTCTCCAGTACACCTAGCAGCGGGCCGAAATCTACCCAGGCATTTATTCTGTGCGTTTATTATTTGACAGCTCCCAATGCTAGTGGCTTGTTTCCTCAGCAATTTGCTGTCTATTGCCTGTCAAAACAGATCATTTTTATCACAAACGACAATCAACGCACCGAAGCGACGGCCGCCATTCATTGGTATGCTTTCGATCGGCCCGTCTATCCAATGCGGTCAGGCTCTCCTCAGCCGCTGTCTATTGACAAATTGGTTAGCCTCATCTGTACTTACATCTTTGAAGAGACCCAGCATGCAGTTAATCGGGATAGTGCCGACTACTTTGTCACTAAGTGCCGCCAGCTGTCAGCAAAGGCAGAGACCGTATCTTTTGCCGACTTTTGTAAAAAGCCACTTATTGGAAATCCTAACAGCCCTGAGAAGCGTCGCTCACTATGGGAGTTTGTTGTTAGTTGCATAAAATTTATCCAAGACATCAAGTACGGATGCAAAGTAATGTTTGATGACGGCCTTCTCTACGGATTTGTTACCCGTGACAGAGCCAGTGAAATCCTGCAGTCACGTGCCAAGGAAGGTAATTCACTTGCTCTACTACGATTTTCAGAAACCATGGCAACCATTACAGTAGCTGTGCGTCGTTCTGGTGAAACAATGCACGAAGTGCCGAAACAAAAAGCGCATTTCGAATCTGTCTCGGCACCCGAATTTTGCTACTCCTCACTGAATTTGTCAGACAAATTAATCAAAGACGACGGTAGCTCTGCTAGCGCCCAAGATTTGAGAAAGTACTTTCCATCGAACAACATTATTCCTGGCTACGTGGCGCTAAGCAGAGACTTGGACTTTATGAGTATTGGCAGCTTTGAGCCGTCCGACATTGATGCTGACGAGTTTAATCTAGATGGTTTGCTTGAGTAAACCTTTTTCTCGATTGGGAAGCTGTTTTTAGTCGATTTTGTCTTTTTAAAAATCTTTTTTAAATCTTTATGAGACAATAAAAACATCAGTAGAGATGAGATCCAAATAACTAAAGTAAATGCTATTGTTTATCATTTGTCATGATCCCCTGTGTCTCTGTTTATTTTTACTTCCGATCTGATGAAACGTTCTTAGCTTTTCAATGTGATGATGATGTGTGCGATGTGATTACTGTACAATACGAGCATATAGCCATAATAAAAAATACTTAGCTATCATTTTTAGCTATGCATTTTCCTCTTGAAAATTTCTCGACTCAAAGAGAATCGCTTGTTTGAACGTGTCACTATTTTTCCCCCTTTTTAGTTTGGTGCTTTATAAATATATGACTGGAGAAAGTGGTGGGTTAGCTCTTTATTGTACGCTCGTAACAATGCGCCATCTTCTATATTTTTACTTTGCTCGGTGGTGTAAACTGATTCACCGTTTTTTGTATGAAATTTTACTTTTAGCTTTATCATTTTAATACCTAAAGTTGGATACTGTTTTTTTATTTACGTGCTCATTACAACAAGAGCTATAAACGGTGACGTGTATGCCTTGTAGCAGCCAATTAATATTTTTTTTATTTCTGAGAAGTAAATCTTAAAGGCATAAATATTATACGTTCATCAGGACCCTAAGAAGGGATACCTTCGCTGCTCCGAATAACCTTGGGACTTTGGTAGATCCCCTCAACATGACTGTGCGACCAAAGGTTTTCTCATCTCTCTGCAAGACCAAAGGGTAGCTTCTCACCTCTCTGCAAGACCTAAGGGTAGCTTCTCACCCCTCTGCAAGACCAAAGGGTAGCTTCTCACCTCTCTGCAAGACCAAAGGGTAGCTTCTCACCTCTCTGCAAGACCTAAGGGTAGCTTCTCACCTCTCTGCAAGACCTAAGGGTAGCCTCTCACCTCTCTGCAAGACCCAAGGGTAGCTTCTCATCTGTCTTGGAGACCAAAGGGTAGCTTCTCATCTGTCTTGGAGACCAAAGGGTAGCTTCTCACCTCTCTGCAAGACCAAAGGGTAGCTTCTCACCTCTCTGCAAGACCAAAGGGTAGCTTCTCATCTCTCTGCGAGGCCAAAGTTTTGCTTCTAAAGAGTTTAGCTGAAGTTATACCCCCCCCGTTAAAAGCAGATAATTTACCTGATTATGTAACACAGTTGCAGCCATATGGAACGCGTAGCCTACATGCCGTTTCAAGTGACCGTCGAACAGGCCGACACGCGTCGCGCCGAATACCTGATGTCGACGCTGCGCATTAGCGACAGCGACCCCAGCCTGTTCAATTGTTCGTTTCGCGGCCGACCAATTAGCGGCAAAACTATTGGCAAATTGCCGCACGGTTCGGTTGGATATTTGGTTACGCTGTTGCCACCGTTGAAACAAGACTCTGAAGAAAATAACGACTCTACTAATAAAAGTGACGGTCGCCTGATTAGAGTGGAAGAAACCTTCACCAGTATGTCGGTGTGCAGTCTGGGTAGTCGGCATCACCACTCCGACAAGCTCAGTCAAGCTATCGACAATTGGATGAATATAAGTTCACTAATTCATCAGCCTATTGTTGGAAATGGAAATGATGGCGGCGAAAATGAGCATCAGCATACTACTGATGCTAGTTAGTAGTGCTTACTAACTGAAGCATTTTGTATTAAATGACCTACATTATTAGTATGCTTGTTACATTTAATAGTGCATTTTTTAAGTCCGAATTTTCTATTCAAACCTTGCTTGATTATTCGCTAGTATTGCATTTTGTTAGTTTCAATTCAATTTCAATGTAATTACTCGTAATTGGCAAGCAAATAAACAAATTTTCATGGTAGTTATAACTAATTCTTAATAAAATTGTGTACGGTAGGGGTTCCACTTCTTATTGTTTACTATTCAATTTTTGTTTACAAATTTATTTTTGTAGTGCTCTCATTATCTTTTTAACATAATAAGTATATATTACTAACAGTAGCCTGTCTAACAAATTCATCTGGTTTTGGGGTCTATTATTTTCTATGCTGGGTGGTTATCTGGATATGAGAGTCATTACTTTCGCTGATGTTTTCTTAGTATAGGTTTTTTAAATAAAAATAAATTTAGACACCCGACCTTTCGATCAGATGCACAGCCCACGGCACAGCCGCAGCTAGTTGCGCGGCGCACCCGAGGGCTGTGTACAGCTTTCAGCCTGACGGGCTGGAGGGGCCGCAACACCCACCCTAAATTTACCCAGCTCAAACTGGTACCCGATCTCAGCTGGGTGGACTGAAGCAATGCGCGATTAAGTGTCTTGCTCAAGGGCACAAATTGTCTCCTATTGGGCCGGGGCTCGAACCCACGACCTTCCGGTCATGAGGCAGGCGTCCTAGCCACTAGGCTACAACTCCTCACTAGGCTAAAATCTATTATAGGTTTTAATAAGGTTCCGAGTATCATTCTTAATTATATTTTTCAGTTCAGAGTTTTCTCTTCTCTGACTAACTGATCCAAGGTTTCTATATTTGAATATTCACAAGTCTTCAACACGTAGAATGAAACAAATGTAGAATAATAATATTTTCCAGTCACGTGACCATCGCATTCCAGCCATCCAGCGCAAGCATGTACCAACGCCTGTACCGTTCCGCCCGCTGTTTTGCTGGACTTGTTAAACGAACTCAGCTGTCGCCTACGCTTTGCCTAGCGTCACCCAGCACTATGAGCAGGAGATTGCAGCCTTGCTGTATCATCACTAGTAGGCTAATGTCGTCAACATCGTCCAAGGAGGCTTCGGACGCTGCTGCTGCTGCCGCCGCCGGCGCCGCCGGTGCCGATGGTGATGAAGCACAGAAGCTGGAACAGCAGCAGCAAGAGATTGCCGCTCTGGCTAAGCGTTGCACAGAATTGCAGACCGCTATGGATCAGCTGCAGGTAAAGATGTCGTATCTTAGGGATAAATGGGTTATACCAAAATGGGAATTTTTTAACGGGAAACTCAGAGAGAGACAAAATTCTTGTCAAAATAAAAGCCACTATGGGATAGATTTTCCCTATGGAATATCAAGGATAGTTGCTTCTATTGGTGGCCTTATGAATGATCGTAAGGTCGTGGGTTCGATTCCCAAGCTCTGGGAGACAATTTGTGCCTCTGAGGCAAGGGTCTTTAATCCCCCATTGCTTCAGTCCACCCAGCTAGGGATCTGGGTACCAGTTTGAGCTGGGAAAATGTAGGGGCGGGTGTTGCAGCCCCTCCAGCCCGTCAGGACTCAGCAGCTGTACACAGGCCTCAGCTAGCTGCGGCTGTGCCGAAGGCTGTCTATATTTAGCCGAAAAGTCATCAGTTGTCTAACGCTCAATTGTTTCTTTACTCAGGACAAGTACGTGCGCGCCCTAGCCGAGAGTGAAAACACCCGACGCCGTTTGACTAAGCAAGCCGAAGAGGCTCGCGTATTCGGCATCTCCGCCTTCTGCAAAGATCTGCTTGACGTGGCCGACGTGCTGGCCAAGGCTAATGAGACCGTGCCGGACGGTGCTGATCCCGCTCTGGTGGAGGGTCTGCGAATGACTGAGGCCCAGCTTCAGCAGGTGAGCGCCTCAAAGCTGTCTTTGCCTGGTTAACTTGGTCATCAGGCAGCTTTCAGGCTGTGTCTTTAGTGGGTCATCAGCCTGTGTCTTTAGTTGGTCATCAGGCTGTGTCTTTAGTTGGTCATCAGGCTGTGTCTTTAGTTGGTCATCAGCTCGTGTCTTTATTTGGTCATCAGGCTGTGTCTTTAGTTGGTCATCAGGCTGTGTCTTTAGTTGGTCATCAGGCTGTGTCTTTAGTTGGTCATCAGGCTGTGTCTTTAGTTGGTCATCAGGCTGTGTCTTTAGTTGGTCATCAGGATGGGTCTTTAGTTGGTCATCAGCCTGTGTCTTTAGTTGGTCATCAGCTTGTGTCTTTATTTGGTCATCAACTCCTGTCTTTAGTTGGTCATCAGCTCCTGTCTTTAGTTGGTCATCACCCCCTGTCTTTAGTTGGTCATCAGCCTGTGTATTTAGTTGGTCATCAGCCTGTGTCTTTAGTGGGTCATCAGCTTGTGTCTTTAGTTGGTCATCAGCTTGTGTCTTTAGTTGGTCATCAGCCTGTGTCTTTAGTCGGTCATCAGCTTGTGTCTTTAGTTGGTCATCAGCTTGTGTCTTTGGTTGGTCATCAGCTTGTGTCTTTAGTTGGTCATCAGCCTGTGTCTTTAGTTGGTCATCAGCCTGTGTCTTTAGTGAGTCATCAGCTTGTGTCTTTAGTTGGTCATCAGCCTGTGTCTTTAGTTGGTCATCTGTCTGTGTCTGTAGTTGGTCATTAGCCCCTAGTTGGTATTGTTTTCATCAGCTTGTGTCTTTAGTTGGTCATCAGCCTGTGTCTTAGTTGGTCATCAGTGACCAACTTATGATCGGAGTGCCTTCCTGTGTAATTGAAGCGTGCCAGCATACCTTATCCACTCCGTACGTTTCCGCAGGTTTTCCGGCGCCACAAGCTCGAACGAATCAATCCGGCAATTGGCGAAAAATTCGACCCCAATCAGCACGAGGCCCTATTCGAAGTACCCGTGGCCGAGAAAAAAGAACCCGGCACAGTTGCTGTGGTCACTAAAATTGGCTACCGACTGCAGGAGCGAACTCTGCGTCCCGCTCTAGTTGGGGTAGTCAAGTACACCTGAACATTGACTTTGTCAACATTAAGTTTTGTTGTACTTTTACGGGGGATTTATGTGTTAGCCTAGCCTAAATTAAAACGTAATCATTTAAGTTGCTCCTGTGCAATTGCGCGGGACTAATGTGATTAATTTTTAGAAAAGATACGAACTTTGTCTGTACATTGCTACTAGCCTTCGCTTGTCAGTAGTATGTTTAGTCAGGGTTTAGTATTTTGATAATCAAGTAAAGATAATAAAAATCGAGAACACATAACGAGGCGCACCATTGCCATCTTATTGTTTGCTTCTCTATTCAGCTATTTGTTTGTTTATGTGCACATCCTGAACGGTTTAAATGTCGTCATTATTTTGACGTCAAATGCTTCTTTTTTATCTTATATTGGTTACGCATTTGATGTGACGGGGGATGGGGCAAAAATGAAGAAGATCAAATTTGCTGATATCTTTTAGCCTTTGGCTTTAAGAAAATTACTATGCTCTGTCAGCAAAATAAATTGTTGAAAATTGCCAGCTGCATTGATAGATAATATGACCATAAATTGTTTCTTTTTGGCTGGGTTGTCTCTGTTTACTTTTTTAATAATCAATTTATTGGCCTCGTGAGCATCGATACATTTACTCGTAGTATCGTACTGCCTCGTATTTCAGCAAAATTCCACATTTATGATCCACAGAAGCCGTAGGTATCTCACAAAGTGGACATCCTAATTTGCAACGTACGCATATCGCAGAAAGACTACAGACGCCATGTAAAGATTTGGATGAGGAATATTTTTGACAGCTTCCTTCTGAGTTTGAGGGATCATATGCATGTAACGGTTGGGTTAATCCTATCGCAACTACGGACTTTATTATTTATTTAACAATTCAGCGGTTAAAAAGTGTCAGAAACTTTTAAATTTGCGAAGCATTTGACCTATTTGACCATTGAAACCTATTCACAATCTGCTTCTGTTTAGGGTAAAGAAAAGCAATGCCCTATCCTAACATGGCTGCATGGCATTGGCTGTGGGCTCCGACAGCCCTGCGCTCACAAACCCCAAAAACTGCAAAATTACACGCCTCAGAAAGGCGTGTTTGTTTCGCATAAGACCACGTCAGCCTAAGGGAATTCCAACTGGAATCACCCCGTGCTGCTATAGCAACTTTCTTGCGCCAGCCAATAGAATGCGACCACATCTAATTGCGTCTCACTAATCTGCCTTCCGCGCCAATTTAAACTCCAACGCAAGAAGACAATCTTCAAGAAATCGTCTTTTTGACAACTTCAATTAAAGAACCATTAATTTCTTAATTGAATCTTCAAGTTGCTGACAAAGCATCTGTAAACATGCAAAGAGGTTACTTCTACTTTGCATTTACCTTTCTGCTTGTAATTGGTAAGTGAAAATTTACTTTTAATCAACAATTTTTAAGAATTTTACTTGATACAGTTCAATGGGCTAGCTTAGTAACTTGAATTGGGTGTTGGGTCCAAAAGCTTATTTTTGCTGAGAATTGCTACGCCAATTTGTGGAAAAGCTGTGGCTTTAATGGCATAGATGAATATCTCCTTAAGTGAACTAACTTATTACTTTGCTTATAAAATCATTTAGGTCCAATATAAAATACTACTATTAGTTTTTTAGCCTAGACTACTAAACTTTTAGAGAATAGAAATTGGTCAAAAGCAGCAAAAATTTGGCTAGTCTTAATTTAAATCCAAATAGCCTGCATGGGCTGCCTCTTATTTTAATTAAAGTGTTTGTAATTTCACAAAAATTGAGACTTAATTTTGCTTCAGAATTAGTAGCCTATATGTATAAACTGTTAGTTAAACTCTAATAAATTAGCTTATCAATCCATTTTTTAGGAAAAGGGGACAAAATTTAAAAAAAAATAAAAACAATATTTTTGGTTGGGTCTATACCCAGGTCTATATATATATATATAATAATATGCTACCATTATAATTTATTTTAGGCCTAGTTTAAATTCATGACATTGCTATTATGGGGGCAAATTTTAATAAATAAGCTCCATAGTATACTTTTTTAGTAAGATCTATTCACTATTGCATTATCCTTCAGCCTAGGTTTCTTAAACTATTATAGATTAAAAACTATTCATTTTTTCTCTTGTTGGATACATACAATATACTTAGACAATGGAACTTGTATAGCAACTTGGTAATTTTAACAAAAAAACTATAGCTATAGCTTAATTATAATATTATGGTAATAGATAATAAGCTAGCCTTTCAATGAAATCTAAAGGCTATTATACTGAGAATCCTAATAATTTATATGAGTCAGACTATATTTACTATGCTATTTTTGTTATGCTTAGCATAATAATATTCCATGTATTACTATTTTTTATTTTTCAAAATGATCTAAACCTTAATTGTCATAATATTCTTACTAAAATATCATTGTTCCCAAGATTAATAAACAAAGCCTACATTGTATATTCATCAATGTTTTTTAGACTTGTAAATTTTGAATCAACTGATGAGTAAATTATTTTTAAATGAACCCATTACTCCCAGGCATCCTGTCATCGCTGGTGCCTCAGGCTCACTCAACAAAATCAGACGATGCCAGCAAAGTGTCAGAGCCAGCAGGCAGTGACAAAGTCGGCTCCAAAACTGACGATCGAGTGGTTGAACGGGAAGAGCAGGCAATCAAATTGGACGGGCTCAACGCTGCCCAGGTGAAGGAGCTCCGTGACAAAGCGGAGAAATTCACCTTCCAAGCCGAGGTGGATCGGATGATGAAGCTAATCATCAATTCTCTGTACAAGAACAAGGAGATCTTCCTTCGCGAACTGATCTCAAATGCCAGCGACGCTCTTGACAAGATCCGCTTCCTGTCGCTCACTGACAAAGACGTTCTGTCCGCCACTGATGAGCTCAGCATCAAAATCAAGGCCGACAAAGACGCGAAAACTTTGCACGTGATTGACACTGGCATCGGCATGACCAAAGACGATCTGGTGAAAAATTTGGGCACCATTGCCAAGTCGGGCACGTCGGAGTTCCTTACTAAATTCAACGAGGCCAAGTCGCAGACGGAGATGACCGACCTGATTGGCCAGTTCGGTGTCGGCTTCTACAGCGCCTTCCTCGTTGCCGACCGCGTCACTGTTATTACTAAGAACAACGACGACAAGCAGTACATCTGGGAGTCCGACGCCAGCAGCTTCTCCATCACTGAGGATCCTAGGTAGGTTGCTATCGCTTTATTCCTGCTCTGCTTTCGGCCTTTGCTAAACCATTTTAAGATTTTAGTATGGTTACTTCAGTTTCTGGCATAAGCTAAATGTAGCTACAGAACAACCGGGGAGTAGCTGGATATCTAAATAACGTTTGAAAAGTAGCTAGATACTTACAGAACATCCGGAAAGTAGTTAGATTTCTAAGAAACATCCGGGAAGTAGTTAGATATCTACAGAACATCCGGGAAGTAGTCAGATGCCTACAGAACATCCGGGAAGTAGTCAGATGCCTACAGAACATCCGGGAAGTAGTCAGATGCCTACAGCACATCCGGGAAGTAGTCAGATGCCTACAGAACATCCGGGAAGTAGTCAGATGCCTACAGAACATCCGGGAAGTAGTCAGATGCCTACAGAACATCCGGGAAGTAGTCAGATGTCTACAGAACATCCGGGAAATAGTCAGATGTCTACAGAACATCAGGAAAGTAGTCAGATGTCTACAGAACATCCGGGAAGTAGTCAGATGTCTACAGAACATCCGGGAAGTAGTCAGATGTCTACAGAACATCCGGGAAGTAGTCAGATGTTTACAGAACATCCGGGAAGTAGTCAGATGTCTACAGAACATCCGGGAAGTAGTCAGATGTCTACAGAACATCCGGGAAGTAGTCAGATATCTACAGAACATCCGGGAAATAGCTAATAGTTCCAACATCGACCCATGCAGAGGCAACACCCTGAAGCGAGGCACGGAGATCATCCTGCACATGAAGGAGGAAGGCCTTGACTGGCTGGAGCCGAGCAGCCTACGCGATCTAATCGTGAAATACTCGCAGTTCATCAACTTCCCCATCTACGTGTGGGAGAGCCGCACCGAGACTGTTGAAGAGGCGCCCGAGAAACCCGAGGAGAAGAAAGAGAAGAAGGACGAGGACGCCACTGTGGAGGAGGAGAAGGAAAAGGCCGAGCCAAAGAAGGTGGAGAAGACCGTGTGGGATTGGAGGCTGGTCAACGAGAACAAGCCAATCTGGACTCGCAAACCAGCCGACATCAAGGACGAGGAGTACAACCAGTTCTTCAAGTCGTTCACCAAAGCTAGCGAAAACCCGCTAGCCAAGACTCACTTTGTTGCCGAGGGCGAAGTCACCTTCAAAAGCATTCTATTCGTGCCGAAAACTGCCGACTTCGACGCCTGGTCCAACTTCGGCAAAAAGACCGACAACATCAAGATGTACGTCCGTCGGGTGTTCATCACCGACAACTTTGAAGAGATGATGCCCAAGTATCTCAGCTTCATCAAAGGCATCGTGGATTCGGACGATCTCCCGTTGAACGTCAGCCGAGAGACTCTTCAGCAGCACAAACTGCTCAAAGTGATCAAGAAGAAGCTGGTGCGCAAAGCGCTCGACATGATCAAAAAGATCTCGCCGGAGCAGTACAAAGAGTTCTGGAAGGAGTACTCAACCAACATCAAGGTCGGCATCACAGACGACGCCGCCAACAGGACTCGCCTGTCCAAGCTGCTCATGTTCTGGTCGTCCAACAACGACAAAGAGCAGGTGTCGCTTGCCGATTACGTCAGCCGGATGAAGGAGAAGCAGGAGCACATCTACTTCATCTCCGGACAGTCGCGCAAAGAAGTTGAAACGTCGCCATTCGTTGAGAAACTGTTGAAACGCGGCTACGAAGTGCTCTACTTGCTGGAGCCCATCGATCAGTACGCAATCCAATCCCTGCCAGAGTTCGAAGGCAAGAAGTTCCAGAACGTCGCCAAGGACGGCCTGAAGATTGGCGAGGAGACCGCCGAGGTTAAGGAGCGTCGCGAAGCTCTGGCCAAAGATTTCGAACCGCTGACCAAGTGGCTGCAGGAGACCGCTCTCAAGGACAAAATCGAGAAGGCCCAGCTGTCTGACCGATTGGCCTCGTCGCCCTGCGCTCTGGTGGCCTCGCAGTACGGCTGGGACGCCACTATGGATCGCGTTATGCGCGCCCAGGCTTATCAGAAAGCTGCGGACCCATCTCAGGTGGGAAATCTCCCAATTTGACTGATCAAGCTGCTTATTGATAATCCCAGGATTTTTCCCTAACAAATTTGTTTTTTATGTCTTTTTTTCTCTTCCAGGTGCACTTCTCCTCGCAGAAGAAGATCCTCGAGATCAATCCCCGACACCCGCTAATCAAGGAGCTGAAGCGTCGCAGCGCCGAGTCGCCCGACGACAAAACCGCCCAGCAGTTGGCCACCATTCTGTACGAAGCTGCCACACTGCGCAGCGGCTACGCCCTGGAAGACTCTCTAGGCTTTGCTGAACGCCTCGAAGCCATGCTCCGACGTTCGGTGAACATCCCGGAGTCCGAGACTGTTGAGGAGGACGACCAGGACGAGCCGGCGCCGACCCCGGCCGCGTCGACAGCGGACACACCCGCCGCTGCGGCTGACGAAACCGCCAAGGAGACCGCCAAGACTGAAGCGGTGAGTGCTTTGATTGGGGCATCTATCCAGCAACTATCATTGTTAAAGTACTAACAGTAGTCAATGATGGATAAACCCCGTATTTGAATTGCAGAAAACCGAGCTGTAAAACACCTAGTTTGAATCGGATTGATTCGAAACCAATTAAATCAAAAAATATTGTTTCTATTTGTTGACCCGTTTGACTGCCTTTTGCCGGTAAAATGCTAGAACTAAATATGTGTCTTTTTGTTTGTTTGTTTATTATTTGCAAATTCATTTTTGTTTAATTGCGACGTCATAATAATTTGAGTCAGTCATTTTTAGTGTCATTTTCTATGCGATTTTCCTCGAGGTTATTCAACTAAGTTAAATTCAATTTCCTTTCTTAAAAAAAACTAAAATCTTTCTATTTGCTCTATTTGTTGTTTACTTGATAATAAAATAACATTTTAGGGAGATTATTTTGGTCGTGTCTGGTGCATTTGCTTTCCCCCAGTTGTTTGTTTGGTCCGCCTCTCCAGTCCCATTATACAATGCCAATGCCAAAGTGCGAACCTGGAGATTTTCCAATTCTAAATTTGATTGTCTTTTTCTCTCCTTCTTCTTTAGTGCGTGCTAAGTTTAAATTTTTTACAAGAAAATGATCCCCAAGCATAGCAACTGAGAATTTCCCTTTAGTTAAAAAAACAAAAACAACAACTACAACAAATACTGTATCTTTTTTGTTTGTTTTTTTCTGTTTACTTAATTTTTGTTTGAATTTATTTGTTGTATTACTAATTGCATTGCATGCTTTATTTTGTCACTTGGTCAGTGCCAGCTTCGGAAATTGGACAAGAAAGTAATACTAACTTCACTTTTTCGTTTCCTTGATTCCCCGCTAACAAGCAAGCAAACAAACAAACTGACTGATTGATTCCACGTTTGCCAATTTTAGTACATAGTTCCCTGCCTGCCTGCATCCGTCATCTGCCCGCTTTCCTCTGTTGTGTTTATCCCCCTTAGTGGGAGCGTAAAGCAACTTGTTGTGCCTGCGCGCGTTAACCGTATCTTTTACTAATAAATCCGTATTAAAATAAGTAGGACATATGATTGCAGATAACGCATTGTTGATTTTGAATGCCGATAAGTTTAGCTTGATTGTTGTTGTTTTTTATTTTTTAATACTAATTATTATTGCATGCTTAGTTAAATAGTTAATTATGAAAACATTTTATTTATTAATAATCGTTGTCATTCCCCTATGTTTATTAAGTATCCCTAGCTTCCTAATTCGCTAAAAATTAACCTTGTGACGAAATTTAGCAACCCTGGATGCAATTTTTTTATTTTGCATGATTATTATCTGCTCAAACTTAGACGATTTTTATCTTGATTAGCTATTTAGTCATACATGTAGTTCTGAGTCCATGCATTGCTGTAATCTACCCTAGCAACTATTTTTGAGGCCAATGTAGGCAACTACAAGAGCCCTCGTTCCTATTGCTAACAGACGGTAAGCGGGAACTGACTGGCAGTTCTCTGCCGTATCAAGCTCGTCAGCGCTTTATTAGCATTTCTTGAGCCAAAGCACCTTGCTTCTCTATAAAATCTATGCATGAATCCTCCGTAGCCATGGGATTTTCGCCATGTGCAAAGCGGCAAAAATCGATTTAAAATTATTTTCCTTATCTGACGTGTCAGGATAGCAGTGAAGTAAGCTTTAAGTTAGATAATTCTGATTTTCATCTCACTACTTCTTACTTAGTCAATATAGTAGTAATGTGAACATTTTTTGCCGATCAGGGATGACTTGGCTCGTTCAATATAAGAAAATTTAAGTAGGATATCTGTGTTTCTGTCAGCTTTCTCTTATGATATAGCATTAATCTCGATCTCTGTAGTATCTGCAGCGCTAATCAAACAGAATTTTGTAGCAGATCAACTCGGCAGTATTTTTTCTTGGATTTTTCCACTGTTTCTAACACGTTTAGTCACCATGCTGTAGCTATTTCATGGCGAATTGCTTTTTTGTGTGTTTTCTGTGCCCTTAGCATAATTCGGCCTCTTGAAGTTAAAAGTGCTTTGGGCTTTAGAAGTGTGTGCGATTGGGTGTGATTCTAAATAGTTATTAATTCAATAATATTAAATTGATTCATATTGATTTTTGTGATTCTATTCGTCAGTGATTCTATCCGTCAGTAATTCTATCTGTCAGTGATTCTATCCGTCAGTAATTCTATCTGTCAGTAATTCTATCCGTCAGTGATTCTATCTGTCAGTGATTCTATCCGTCAGTGATTCTATCCGTCAGTGATTCTATCCGTCAGTGATTCTATCCGTCAGTGATTCTATCTGTCAGTGATTCTATCCGTCAGTGATTCTATCTGTCAGTGATTCTATCCGTCAGTGATTCTATCCATCAGTGATTCTATCTGTCAGTGATTCTATCCGTCAGTGATTCTATCCGTCAGTGATTCTATCCGTCAGTGATTCTATCGGGGATTCTATCAATCAGCAGTTCTATCCATCATATTCTATCCGTCAGTGATTCTATCCGTCAGTAATTCTATCTGTCAGTGATTCTATCCGTCAGTGATTCTATCTGTCAGTGATTCTATCCGTCAGTGATTCTATCTGTCAGTGATTCTATCCGTCAGTGATTCTATCTGTCAGTGATTCTATCCGTCAGTGATTCTATCCGTCAGTGATTCTATCTGTTAGTGATTCTATCCGTCAGTGATTCTATCCGTCAGTGATTCTATCCGTCAGTGATTCTATCCGTCAGTGATTCTATCCGTCAGTGATTCTATCGGGGATTCTATCAATCAGCAGTTCTATCCATCATATTCTATCCGTCAGTGATTCTATCCGTCAGTGATTCTATCCGTCAGTGATTCTATCCGTCAGTGATTCTATCGGGGATTCTATCAATCAGCAGTTCCATCCATCATTGTCTATCCGTCAGTGATTCTATCCGTCAGTGATTCTATCTGTCAGTGATTCTATCTTTCAGTGATTCCATTCGTCAGTGATTTTATCCGTCAGTGATTCTATCTTTCAGTGATTCTATCCGTCAGTGATTCTATCTGTCAGTGATTCTATCCATCAGTGATTCTATCCGTCAGTGATTCTATCCGTCAGTGATTCTATTCGTCAGTGATATTATTCGTCAGTGATTTTATCCGTCAGTGATTCTATCCGCCAGTGATTCTATCCGTCAGTGATTCTATCCGCCAGTGATTCTATCCATCAGTGATTCTATCCGTCAGTGATTCTATCCGTCAGTGATTCTATTCGTCAGTGATTCTATCCGTCAGTGATTCTATCCGTCAGTGATTCTATCCGTCAGTGATTCTATCCGTTAGTGATTCTATCTGTCAGTGATTTTATCCGTCAGTGATTCTATCCGTCAGTGATTCTATCCGTCAGTGATTCTATCGGGGATTCTATCAATCAGCAGTTCCATCCATCATTGTCTATCCGTCAGTGATTCTATCCGTCAGTGATTCTATCTGTCAGTGATTCTATCTTTCAGTGATTCCATTCGTCAGTGATTTTATCCGTCAGTGATTCTATCTTTCAGTGATTCTATCCGTCAGTGATTCTATCTGTCAGTGATTCTATCCATCAGTGATTCTATCCGTCAGTGATTCTATCCGTCAGTGATTCTATTCGTCAGTGATATTATTCGTCAGTGATTTTATCCGTCAGTGATTCTATCCGCCAGTGATTCTATCCGTCAGTGATTCTATCCGCCAGTGATTCTATCCATCAGTGATTCTATCCGTCAGTGATTCTATCCGTCAGTGATTCTATTCGTCAGTGATTCTATCCGTCAGTGATTCTATCCGTCAGTGATTCTATCCGTCAGTGATTCTATCCGTTAGTGATTCTATCTGTCAGTGATTTTATCCGTCAGTGATTCTATCCGTCAGTGATTCTATCCGTCAGTGATTCTATCTGTCAGTGATATTATTCGTCAGTGATATTATTCGTTAGTGATTCTATCCGTCAGTGATTCTATCCGTCAGTGATTCTATACATCAGTGATTCTATCCGTCAGTGATTTTATCCGTCAGTGATTCTATCCGTCAGTGATTCTATCCGTCAGTGATTCTATCCGTCAGTGATATTATTCGTCAGTGATATTATTCGTCAGTGATTCTATCCGTCAGTGATTCTATCCGCCAGTGATTCTATCCGTCAGTGATTCTATACGTACGCTTGTAGAATTAAGGTAAAGCACTTACCATATGCACTTTTTAGGGTAATGGATTGTACGTAACCTTAGAAGCTGGTAAAAGTAGCGTAAAAGCTTATAATTAAGTACGCACATAAAATAATAGCAAAAGCTACGAATTTTCCGGAAAAGAAATTAAAATAAATTACGAAAAGCAAATAGTAAAGCAAACTTAGCTCTACGTTCCTTCATATTTTATTCATCCCTTACCGTCCCTTACATTTAGCATTGTAATTTTTCCATTAAAACTTGAAAGTTAGTACATGAGCATTTAAAATTATACCACAGTTAACTACAATACCTAAATGCTCACAAAACATGCACGAATGAAGGCAGTATAGTACTCGTAGAATATTCTATGTGCGCTTTCAACTCAGTATAACATAATACATGTACTCTGAGGAAGAAAATTTCCAGGAAAAATTGTATCCAAGCACGGAAGCGAAATCGTGTGACTAAAAATAAGCCGCTGCATAATAAAGCAATTGGACCAATCTCGCTCCCTCCAATAAGCGTACACAGTGTAGTTGATGCTGTACTGCTGAGTGTCCTTTTTCGACGCGTAGCTAAAGATGCACAGTTGGCATTACAATAGACTGAAAAAGACAGATGGAGAAGCTGTGTGTATTAGCTTGCAGTTCTCCAAAAAACTGCATCTAGGCGTAAAAAATTTAATTGTGACAGTAACTGAAGAGGCATCTTTTAGCTATTTTACAAAATTCAAATGCAGTACTACATATCTGGCGCTCAAAGTGTTGGCAAAACCACTTTGATCCGAGAGTTATTGAAACAGCTGCCTCAACTGCTCAATAAATTATCAATTCAAATTGACGTGATTGACGAGGTTGCGCGCAGTTTAATCAAACAGGAAGCCGTGGATTTGGACGTGTTCCAGGACTATAGAAATCATCAGGAAGAGTTTTATCAGTTTAATGTGAGTTTTTTCGAGTAGAATAAAAGTCAAAAGGTAAAAATTTCGGCCTGCATTTCATGTCTAGATAAAAAAAATCTATCAATTTTACAGCTCAGACTTGTCAAACGATATCTTGAAATGGCTCGTCTTGATCGATTGAATAAATCCACGAGCAATAATCACCAGCGGGGCGTTGTCAAGCTGTACGACCGGTCTGGACTCGATGCAATCAGCTATATTGTCACTTATTTGCCTCATCTGGCAGACCGGATGCTGACAGAGCCGGCGGTGCGGGACCTGCTTGACGAGTGAGTGACTGATTCACTCTGTCACTGATTCACTCTGTGATTGATTCACTCTGTCACTGATTAACTCTGTCACTGATTCACTCCGTCTATGATTCACTCTGTCACTGATTCACTCTGTGATTGATTCACTCTGTCACTGATTCACTCCGTCTATGATTCACTCTGGCACTGATAGACTTTGTCACTGATTCACTCTGTTACTGATTTATTCTGTCACTGATTCATTCTGTCACTGATTCACTTTGTTACTGATTCACTTTGTTACTGATTCACTCTGTCACTGATTCACTCTGTCACTGATTCATTCTGTCACTGAATTATTCTGTCAATGATTCACTCCGTTACTGATTTATTCTGTTACTGATTCACTCTGTCACTGATTCATTCTGTCACTGATTCACTCCGTCGGTGATTCACTCTGTCACTGATTCACTCCGTCAGTGATTCGTGCGATCTGTGATACCATTTATTCACCAAATCGGCGATTTTGTCTGTCACCTTAGTAAATTATTTTTATAATTTTAATCCAGGTACTCCAACAGTGACACAATCTGCCTCGTAGTCATTGATCCTCACGACGAGTTCATGGTGCTGGACAATGTCCGCCTGCCACCCTGCTTGGAGGATCTGCTCATGTACACCAAAATCTGCGTCAGATGATAACTGAGCGAGGCATCAAAGCAGTGGATTTGCCCGAGCCTGATTTGAACACACGAGTGCGCCGAGTTTGCGAACTCATCGTGGCTGATTGGGGAGAACAGACTGGCAACTGATTCTACAGACTGGCAAAAGCAAAGAAACTGTTACTATACTAATAATATTACTTATTTTTGGTCCAACGATGCAATTTTCCGCTGTAAAATTTATTTTTCAGTCAATTGAAAAAATATTTATTTCACAAAATTACACTTCCGTCAATTTAACTGCAGACTTGATGAATAAATCAATGAACAGAAGGATAGATACAGGATATAGATAAATTCAATAGACAGACAAGTAGATAGATAGATACTATATTTTGTGCACAAAATCAGTGCAATGGTCCGTGTAGGGAATCACAATCGGAATACGAGAACTTTTTGTAGTGTCAACAGTGTTGAGGCCAAAAGGGAAAAGAGTTTTCAGTAGGCTAATCAGCTTTTGTTCCATGTCAAGGCGTCTGCGTTTAGCGCCTTCCCTGTTGGTCTCACAATCGGTGCTCAGATTCCAAAGCCCCATGAAACGGAAGTCTTGCGGGCTGTGACCGGGCGAGCGAAAATGCCTTGAAACCGGAGTGTCTTTTGCCAGCTTGATGTCATTAAGGTGTGCCAGCAACCTGACCTTGAGTGCACCGCCAGTCTCACCGACATAGACACAACTGCCATTGCAAGTCGTGTAGATTATGCCGTAGACCACGTTTCGCGAGTCGCAGCGGATTTTCTGACTGATTCTGTAAATCATTGATGTGGCAGTGGAACCTGGACAGACCTAACCAAAGCGGCCATGCTGCTTACAGAGTCGGCAACTTTGATCGCTGCAGTCAAGAAAGCCAAAATCCCATTTATAGTCGGTATAGAAGCCTATTTGTGTCAAGGCCATGGTTTTAGCATTCCGAATGAAACGAACTGAATGCCCCTGCCTTTTTAGGATGCCCATGAGGCTGCTGGAAGCTTGATCAAAATCTTCTTTGAAAATGCAGCGACGGGCGTACCGAAGGAACTGGGATTTTATAATCCCTTTAAAAATGTGTTTGGGATGAAAAGAATCCTTAAAGGGCTTAAAGTAGATAGAGCAGGTAAGTATTTTCTTGTTAGCTTTTGTAGTTAAGGAGATATTGCAGTCCAAGAATTGGATCTTATTGGGGCTGTATTGCATGGTAAGGCGAATATTGTTGTCAAAAGTGTTTAGGTGTTGGTAAAGCTGATGGAGTTGGGACTCAGTGCCGATAAAAATCATGAAAATGTCGTCAATGTAACGCTTGTAAAATTGGGGAGCAAAAGGAGCTCCCTGTAGGGCTTTAAACTCCCAGTCAGACATGAAAATGTTGGCCTAGGCTGGTGCAAATGATTTTCCCATACTAGTGCCTTTCACTTGTAGGTAAAGTTTGTTATCAAAGATAAAGTCATTTTGATTAAGGTTGATGTCAAGGAGTTTTAGCAGAGACGCGTCAGGCCTGAATGGCTGAGGATATTTAATGAAGGCATCCTTCACGGCTTTTAAACCTTTATCCGTTGGAATATTAGTATACAAAGATTCAACCTCCATTGTAACAAGAAAGACACTATCTTCTTTGTCGAATTCCAAGTCTTCCAAGTTGTCGAATTCCAACAGGCAACTTGACCCTGCACTTGAGCAGTCGGCTTCCGGCTATCGATTTGAATATCTTCTCGGTGTCTGTCCGCCGTGTTAATAGTGTCCCCTTGTACGTTAGTACCACGGTTGGATGCAGGTGGGGATGTCTGATCACAGACCACCCCCGTGTCAAGCTCCTGGACACACGCAACTTGACCCTGCACTTGAGCAAGCGGCTCCCGCACTTCTATTCGGATATTCTCTTGAATTCTGTCCTCGGTTTGACTGAGCATGCTTGGCTCCTCATTGAGGCTGCACCAGTCCGAAGATTGTTCACGTGGCGTTTGACAATTTGTGTTCGGTGAACCCAGTGACTGTTGGTTAACCAGTGTGGTTGTCAAGGCTTCCCTGGCAGGGTGTACTTCATTCAAAGCCAGAATATCCTGGGGAGGAGTCACCCCGCGAGACCCCGGAGGCGAGTTTGAATCAGTGAAGACACAAAGTGACTTACCGGAGTCGGCAGTGTCGATATATGCCGGTACCTCCAACCCGATCTGCTTCTTCCGGAGGATAGTTCGGAGGGCCTTCGGGTCGCGTTTGAAGCGTTTTCCCGAGTCCTTAGCCGCCTATCTGTAGCCGACCTGCTAGCCCGTGCGTCTGTCGTTGCTGTCGATGCTGTCAGAAATTTCCTCAATGGTCTCAACCAGGCGAAAAATGCAGGTTTCGTAATGACTTTGCATGGTGTCCTGAGTACTGGTCTTCCAGGTCTCCGCATTCGTCCTAATTCTTTCCTTAGTCCGTTTTGTTGGCAAGGCCGGGCAGATGAACGTTTTTAACTCCTTCGTCTTGCGCTGGATTCCTTTCGGGACTTATTGCCAATTTTCCAGATGATGCGCCGAACGGAAAAGCTGTTTTACCGAGCGAGCCAGTCGGGCAGCATCTACTAGCATGGCGTTCTCACCAGTCCCCCGGCGGCGATCAGAGTCTCGTTGGACTTCATTAACTGAGTCGGTCTCGCATGATCGGCCGCGCTGATCTACCCTCCCGACGATGCCGGTGGTCGGTAGGTAGGTAGATAGACAAGATTCATTTGCTAATCAAATTAATAAAACCGTCGCTTCTCGAGAAAGTTCCTTCTTAAGCCTTTCTTGAAAAAGATACAGTGTGTTAGATAATTTATTTTTTTTAGTTTATTTTATCAATAAAACAAGAAACCTGAATAGTAGATGCCGCCGCATTTATTCATTCATAATTAAATACTTTCATACAACATATAATCAAACAAAGCAAGCTGCAATTTTAATTCCTACTTATAAGTTATGTACTGGATGTTTATTGGACTTTAAGGTCATGGGCATCCCATAAGACAGGCAGATCTTGAGTAGATTATCTGTGAAGTCCTTAGATAAGACTTAAAGAGCTAAAGAGAGTCACAACAGAGTGCGCTAAAGTGCCAAGATTATTATGCTGTACAACAGTCATCCAACCAAGCCATACAGTTGCGCCGCCCGTTTATTTTTTGTTCAACGTTTCCTTCTGCTGGAGCTTCGGCGGCTTCGCCGAGCTGACGGCTCTGCCCTGACGGCCCAGGAGAAAATAAGTGGACATCAGGCCGCGGCCTTTGATCTGCACTTCGCCTCGGCCTTCGAACTGGTAGCCGTGTTTTAGCAGGGCGCTGCAAGTTTTATTGTTAATGCTCGCGTTTGTCTACTGTTGTTTATTGTTAATCAGTAGTAATAAGTAGTCGAAAGCGAAAATCTAAATCTGCAGGAGGGGCTGTAGGAACTTAAAGCGACATCGCCCCACAACCAGCGACTGGGCATGACTGTCCATTGCGCTGACTCCTGAAGCGCATTCAGTCACACTAAATACGGTATGCAGGCATAGACAAACTCAGGCCGCATAGGGCGTACAAGCGGTGGTTCCAGCAATGTACGAGTACACTCTCTATGCCTTGAGGGGTTGCCCTGATGGGCGTAAATTGCGCAACTGGCCCATAGCCCAACCAATTCGTGCACAAGGCCCCAAATTAATGTGACCCTGCACACGAAACCGCGCTAGGGAAAATAGCCAACCTACAACGAGGGGTCGAACCTGGGCTAGTGGCACACAAGGCAGACGCGCTAGACCGCCGAGCTACTCGCCCCCTGTTAATCAGTAGTCTATACCGTGTGATTTCAGTCAATTTAAGAGAAATAGTAAAAATACTTGAAAGGTTTTACTATAATTAGAAGCTGCAAACATATTAGGTTTGATTTATCAATGGCCTAGGAGTGTCTAGGGCATCTGCCTTATAACTGGAAGGTCGTGGGTTCGAGCTCCATTTCTAGGAGACAATTTAGGCCATCGAGCAAGGTACTTAATCTCGAATATTGCCTCAGTCCACCCAGTTTACAATGGTCGAAAGGGCGCGGATTTAAATTGTTTTTGATAGAATGATTTTTTAATAGATTCATCAGATCATGTCGTTCTACTCACTCTCTCGAGCTCGGACTGACGTGGATTCGGCCCGGCACGCCCTGGCCTTCCATCTGGGAGGCCACGCTGACCGCGGCGCCGAACAGGCAGAAGCGCGGCATCTTGTCGCCGACTACTCCGGCAACGACGGGACCCGTGTGCAGGCCGGCGCGGATCTGCGGGCGGGCGGCGGTCAAAGAGGGGATGCGCCGGTGGGATAAATTTGGCGGAACTTGGGATTAAAAGAATGAGGAACCTGGGATTCACAGATTCAGGGACCTGGGATCACAGATTGAGGGACCTAGGATCAGAGATTGAGGGACCTGGGATCACAGATTGAGGGACTTGAGATCAGAGATTGAGGGACCTGGGATCACAGATTCAGGGACCTGGGATCACAGATTGAGGGACCTAGGATCAGAGATTGAGGGACCTAGGATCAGAGATTGAGGGACCTGGGATCACAGATTGAGGGACTTGAGATCAGAGATTGAGGGACCTGGGATCAGAGATTGAGAGACCTGGGATCACAGATTGAGGGACCTGGGATCACAGATTGAGGGACCTGGGATCACAGATTGAGGGACCTGGGATCACAGATTGAGGGACCTGGGATCACAGATTGAGGGACCTGGGATCAGAGATTGAAGGACCTGGGATCACAGATTGAGGGACCTGGGATCAGAGATTGCGGGACATGGGATCAGAGATTGCGGGACCTGGGATTCACAGATTGATGGGCCTGGGATCACAGATTGATGGACCTGGGATTCACAGATTGATGGACCTGGGATTCACAGATTGCGGGACCTGGGATCACAGATTGATGGACCTGGGAGTCACAGATTGTAAATCGCTGAAGGACAGCCTGCAGCAAGGACACGAGCAGCAGGCGCGGGTGCGCGAGTTCTAGCCAGCCACCGGGTGATTCTGAGAGAATTGGCGGCACCGCACAGCTGGACCGAGGGCACTGTCCCGCCTGCAGGGGCGCTCAACTACGCCTACCATGTCGAGGATTCCATTAAGCGGCAGCTAGATTATCACTTCAAACTAAAGTTTCTAACAAATTGTAACTTTACAGGATCAAATTTTGTGGCACATCGCATCACTGATAGAGTGGCTGGGGATCTTTGGATGCAACGGAGTTTTTTATGGAGTGTCTCTTCTAATGATTCGTGACTTTAGAAAAATTTAACTTCGCAGTTTTTATTCAACCGGCTAAAAAGCTAAATCTGCACGAGGGCTGCAGGCACTTTGACGCTTAAAGCGACATCGTCCCACAACCAGCGACTGGGCATGACTGTCCATTGCGCTGACTCCTGAAGCGCGTTCAGTCACACTAAATACGGTATGCAGGCATAGACACACACACAGGCTGGCACCCAGTCACGCACTCACATAGGGTGTACAAGCGGTAGTTCCAGCAATGTACACTCTCTATGCCTTGGAGTGGTTGCCCTCATGGGCGTAAATTGCACAACTGGCCCATAGCCCAACCAATCCGTGCACAAGGCCCCAAATTAATGTGACCCTGCACACGAAACCGCGCTAGGGAAAATAGCCAACCTACAAGGCGGGATCGAACTTGGACCAGTGGCACACAAGGCAGACGCGCTAGACCGCCGAGCCACTCGCCCCCATACTCCATATTCCACCAACAGTTAAAATAATAAGAACCACAATCTAATGGACTGCGTGAATTCGTGTATTTCAATCAATCAACAGAACCAAGTCCTATACGAGTATATTGTTCCTTCAATAAATCTTGACGAACTTCACCCAGTTCGGGTCGGTCTCGATGGCGTCGCCGACGCTCGAGTCGGCAAAGTCCAGCATCCGGCAGGCGCCGTTGGCCAGGTTGTACAGGACCGCTCGGCACTCCCAGCGCTGCACGCAGAGCCACAGGCAGTGCAGCTGCGAGCTGGGCGAGGCGTCAGTGTGGCAATAGACCGGGCTGATGTTGCCCAGCCGTTGGAACTCAACGCGTCGCAAGAACTCGCTGTTTGGCGTCATAGTCAGGCAAAGTTTTTAATCGTATGACCGGGCTGATCGCGAAGGCCTTCAAGGCTGATGGCCAGGAAGTCGTCGTCGTTGCTTTCGTTGCTAGGCGAGTTGTTGGTCCACTCGGAGGCGTTAAGGAGCGGAAACAGTTGACCGTTAGTGAAGCGCCAACCGGAGCGAGATCTGCCAGCCTCCACTAGGAGATCAGTCACGCCGATATAATGAAAGTTCGCCCAATGATTGACAGCTCGAATTGTCTTTAGGTCGGTCAGCAACTCGCCGCCGATGCTCTGGCACCGTCTGGCAGCGTCGCACCAGTTCGAAATGCTCGGATCGTGGCGGAGGTAGACGCAGCTGCCCAGTCTGTTGGTGTACGGCTCGCTGCACAGTCCAGTTGCTATGGCAACTAGCCGAGCGAGTAGCGTCAGGAAAATCAGAAGCTGTCTTGGTGACATGAAATTCACTTTGGCTGTCGGTCTATTTGGTCTCGGTTAGACTGGGATTGACTGCAAGACGACTTGCCTCTTTTTATTTCGCCTTGACAATAAGCATTCTCTTCAGAGAGTGGGAAAGAGAAAATTTCTGGTCTAATTCCCACTGCTGCAGCGGTAGTTAGACGCACAAATGGGATGTGAATTAAAAATCGACTGATGATGAGTAGTAAACCCATCCGCATAGCAACGGGGGATAATTAGGGATTAGTTAGGCATAGAGTATTGTCAACGGCTATAGCATTCTCTGTCCTTCAAACAAGTAGCGCGTCTTATCTTCAATGCCCCATTCGTTACTGCCACCGCGCTTTTGTTTTCTGAGAAAGAAGGAAAACTTTTCGTCATTAATTCTAGGGCCTCTAGAGAGCTACAAAAAGCCACTCAGACCGACTTTAACCATAAGTTTTTCAATTTTTTTCCTCTTCCCCTGCTTAAGCTGACAAACCTGCAGTTGCCATTGAGGCACAGGTGAGGAGACCTGGCCTACAGCCTGCATCATGTCCATAGCTTGCTCCGCCACGCACCTTGCGTGATCCGGAGTTGGATCGGGAACTCCAGCCGCCACCATGTACGCGTCTCCGATGGTCTCCACTTTGTAGACAGAATTAGCCTCAGTGGCCGCATCAAAACGAGAGAACAGACAGTTGAGCAGTTCGACAACTTGCATTGGTGAGCACTGGCCAGCTAACACGGTGAAGGAAACGATGTCCGAGAACAATATGGTGCAGTCGTCGAATCTTTCTGTGACCATTGTGGTACAAAGGATAGAAACTATTAGATTGAATACTAAAAATGTGCTCAGCTGCAGACATCACAGGTGTCTAAGACATCGTGCTTAGCTACAGACATCCCAGGTGTCTAAGACATCGGACTCAGCTGCAGACATCCCAGGTCTCTAAGACATCGGGCTCAGCTGCAGACATCCCAGGTGTCTAAGACATCGTGCTCAGCTGCAGACATCTCAGGTGTCTTAGACATCGTGCTCAGCTACAGACATCCCAGGTGTCTAAGACATCGGGCTCAGCTACAGACATCCCAGGTGTCTAAGTCATCGTGCTTAGCTGCTGACATCCCAGGTGTCTAAGACATCATGCTCAGCTGCAGACATCACATGTGTCTAAGACATCGTGCTCAGCTACAGACATCCCAGGTGTCTAAGACATCGGGCTCAGCTACAGACATCCCAGGTGTCTAAGACATCGTGCTTAGCTGCAGACATCCCAGGTGTCTAAGACATCGTGCTCAGCTGCAGACATCACATGTGTCTAAGACATCGTGCTCAGCTACAGACATCCCAGGTGTCTAAGACATCGTGCTTAGCTACAGACATCCCAGGTGTGTAAGACATCGTGCTTAGCTACTGACATCCCAGGTGTCTAAGACATCGTGCTTAGCTACAGACATCCCAGGTGTCTAAGACATCGTGCTTAGCTGCAGACATCCCAGGTGTCTAAGACATCGTGCTTAGCTACAGACATCCCAGGTGTCTAAGACATCGTGCTCAGCTACAGACATCCCAGGTGTCTAAGACATCGTGCTCAGCTGCAGACATCCCAGGTCTCTAAGACGTCGGGCTCAGCTACAGACATCCCAGGTGTCTAAGACATCGTGCTCAGCTGCAGACATCTCAGGTGTCTTAGACATCGTGCTCAGCTACAGACATCCCAGGTGTCTAAGACATCGGGCTCAGCTACAGACATCCCAGGTGTCTAAGACATCGTGCTTATCTACTGACATCCCAGGTGTCTAAGACATCGTGCTTAGCTACAGACATCACAGGTGTCTAAGACATCGTGCTCAGCTGCAGACATCCCAGGTGTCTAAGACATCATGCTCAGCTACAGACATCCCAGGTGTCTAAGACATCATGCTCAGCTTCAGACATCCCAGGTGTCTAAGACATCATGCTCAGCTACAGACATCCCAGGTGTCTAAGACATCGTGCTTAGCTGCAGACATCCCAGGTGTCTAAGACATCGGGCTCAGCTACAGACATCCCAGGTGTCTAAGACATCGTGCTTAGCTGCAGACATCCCAGGTGTCTAAGACATCGGGCTCAGCTACAGACATCCCAGGTGTCTAAGACATCGTGCTTAGCTGCTGACATCCCAGGTGTCTAAGACATCGTGCTTAGCTACTGACATCCCAGGTGTCTAAGACATCGTGCTTAGCTACAGACATCACAGGTGTCTAAGACATCGTGCTCAGCTGCAGACATCCCAGGTGTCTAAGACATCGTGCTTAGCTGCAGACATCCCAGGTGTCTAAGACATCGGGCTCAGCTACAGACATCCCAGGTGTACAAGACATCGGGCTCAGCTGCAGACATCCCAGGTGTCTAAGACATCGTGCTCAGCTGCAGACATCCCAGGTGTCTAAGACATCATGCTCAGCTACAGACATCCCAGGTGTACAAGACATCGTGCTCAGCTGCAGACATCCCAGGTGTCTAAGACATCGTGCTCAGCTGCAGACATCCCAGGTGTCTAAGACATCATGCTCAGCTACAGACATCCCAGGTGTCTAAGACATCATGCTCAGCTTCAGACATCCCAGGTGTCTAAGACATCATGCTCAGCTACAGACATCCCAGGTGTCTAAGACATCGGGCTCAGCTGCAGACATCCCAGGTGTCTAAGACATCGTGCTTAGCTGCAGACATCCCAGGTGTCTAAGACATCGGGCTCAGCTACAGACATCCCAGGTGTACAAGACATCGGGCTCAGCTGCAGACATCCCAGGTGTCTAAGACATCGTGCTCAGCTGCAGACATCCCAGGTGTCTAAGACATCATGCTCAGCTACAGACATCCCAGGTGTACAAGACATCGTGCTCAGCTGCAGACATCCCAGGTGTCTAAGACATCGTGCTCAGCTGCAGACATCCAGTTTTCAGAAAATTTTTTGGAGAAAACTTCTCGTAAACTCACCCGCGGCCACCTTTTTGCCCTGCAGCAGCTGGTCAGCCACTCTGTCTGGCAAAAGTTGCGTCAGCAGTCGACGCGTCTTTCGTTTCTCCTCCTCCAATGCCTGAGCCATTCGACGCATCTCTCCAGTCATTTCATCCAGCCGCCTGGAGATCTGCACCTCCGAGACGCGCTGCTGATTCACCTGCAGCAGCTCCCGAGTCACGTCGTGAATTGGCAGATCGGACATGCACAGGCGTTTCTCCATCATTTCGCCCAGCGTGAGAACGCGGGGAGAGGAGATGAATAGGAAGAACTGGGTGTCCTCCAGGTAGATCATCTGGCCTGGATTTTAAATTTCGATAGGAGCAGAGATGTGTTAATATGGTTAATAGGGACGCTAATGTGGTAGATAGGGACGCTAATATGGTTGATAGCGACGCTAATGTGGTTGATAGCGACGCTAATGTGGTTGATAGGGACGCTAATATGGTTCATATGGACGCTAATATGGTTGATAAGGATGCTAATATGGTTGATAAGGACGCTAATATGGTTGATAGGGACGCTAAAATGGTTGATAGGGACGCTAAAATTGTTGATATGGACGCTAATATGGTTGATAGGGACGCTAAAATTGTTGATAGGGACGCTAATATGGTTGATAAGGACGCTAACATTGTTGATAGGGACGCTAAAATTGTTGATATGGACGCTAATATGGTTGATAAGGACGCTAACATTGTTGATAGGGACGCTAAAATTGTTGATATGGACGCTAATATGGTTGATAAGGACGCTAAAATTGTTGATATGGACGCTAATATGGTTGATAAGGACGCTAATATGGTTAATAGGGACGCTAATATGGTTGATAAGGACGCTAACATGGTTGATAAGGACGCTAGCATGGTTGATAAGGACGCTAGCATGGTTGATATGGACGCTAATATGGTTAATAGGGACGCTAATATAGTTGATAAGGACGCTAGGATGGGAGTCGAGGACGCCAATAATGTTTAATAGAGGAATCCAAATCTTAATTAAGGAGTATAAAAATCTTTTAAGGTACGTAAATGACTAAAGTAACCTTTCAGTAGCAGGGAATTAACCGGCTCTCGACTGTCCGGATATTTCCTCAGCAACAGAGTAAATGACGAATTCAAAAATCGTTTGATATGCCTGGGCACAAATTTGATTGGCGGATTAACCAAATCGAATGCTTCAGTCAGTTTGACAAGCTTGTCCGATTGGCGCAATATCGGGCAGAATTCTTGCACGGCGACGCCGCACTGCCGCACCAGCATCAGCCGGTCGAACAGCACGTGATAGGGGAAGCACTGCACGAAGGCCTCCGTGCTCACCAGGCTGCAGTCCGGATGCCACGGTTGAAAATAATCGCCAACATTGACAGCCAGGGACGAAGCTGTCAAAAATGTGACGCGCATTCGAGACAGACTGCGGAACCGGCTGTCCTGGGCGAGGTCGACCGACTCCGAATCGTCCTCTAGCAGAGTCATGCGAATCTCCGTGCCAAAAATCTCCCTAGCAACCGTTGTTAGCATGCCTGAAGCGAGGATTTTTTTTATTTCGAAAATTTTCGTTTAATACTACTTGAAGTTTGTTTAGTTAGTAGAGTAATAACAACATGCGGTTTCAAATTGCTAACCTTTCACCCAGCCGTTCAGACCACGCCTTGAGCTGTAGTAGTTTAAAATCATTTCGCCTGATGAATCGTAGCTGTAGCTGTAAAATTTGATTCAAGTATCAATTAAAATATGCTTGCAACCATGCACCACAATACTCAGAACAAAGACCTGAACGACGGCGGCACCATGTCTTTGTTGTCAACCTGCAAATAGTCGTGCAACGAATCCAAACAGCCAATAAACTTCTTCAGATCCTGGCCGAGCGTGTAGATCATCTTGTCGAATCCGTGTTTTTGAAAGTAGCGAAACAAATGGCAGCCGAACATCTCGTACATTTCGTCCATTGACTTGTCTGCAATTTGACGGGGATCAGTATTGCACTTGCTATTATGAAAAATACCTTTGCAAACCGATTTTTGGGGTGGTTACTCTTTTATTTCGTTAATTGTTGGTTGTCAAATTTTTTAATCATGCTGTCTGAATATTTTTAGCTCGTACTGTCTAATTTGATGATTATCTGCACTGTAACTCATCGATAAACTGATTGATTATTAACAGATCGATAAACTAATTGTGATTATCAACACCTCATCGATAAACTAATTGTGATTATCAACACCCATCGATAAAATATGTGTTTATCAACACCCCATCGATAGAATGAGTGTTTATCAACACCCCATCCAAAAAATAAGTTTTTATCAACACCCTATCGATAAAATAAGCGTTTATCAACACCTCATCGATAAAATGAGTGATTATCAACACCTCACCGATAAAATAAGTGTTTATCAACACCCCATTGATAGAATGAGTGTTTATCAACACCCCATTGATAAAATAAGTGTTTATCAACACCTCATCGATAAAATAAATGTTTATCAACACCTCATTGAAAACACCTAATGGTTAAACTCAGTGATTATGCTTTGTCTATAAAAAGATAAATAAAGGGTAACAAATAAAGTAACTCACCCTTGAACTCCAGCTTCTGAGCAGTCTCCATCATTCTGAAGAACATTGAGTCGGGATAGCTGTGAAAAACCAAAAAGTCTCGCGTTTCATCTAACTTGCAGGCAGCGCTGTAATTTTTTAAACAATTTATTGAATTGTATTATGGGTAAATTAAAATTATAATGAGAACATGTTTTTGTAGATTGCGTACACGATTCGATCCCAGGACTCTTTGGGTAGCAGACTATTAATCATCTCTTTGAAGTTTACGTGAATATGACCGTACTAAAAAGTAAAAAATGATAAATAAAATCATTAAATGACAAAAGTAAGCAGTTAATTTTTAAATTCTCAATCATAATAGGTAGCGACGAAGACAAATGCTAAAAAAAGACTTACCATTTTGAAATAAGAAACAAAAAACACTATCAGAAATCCAGATTCAGATGTTCCAATGCAACAAAAAAGGTATCGAGCGTTCTTATCTAAGAACGCCGGCCCCCCGCGTGGTCAGGTGACTGCCAAGTCACAATCCGAGCACGCCCCTGCTGTTTGTCAAGGACACAATAAGGTCGAGATCTGCATCTATATACGGAAACTAAAAGACAGCTGGGACTCGCACCTGCTTAAGGAGATTGGGCGAGTTTCATTCGTGCCGGAATTAATTTTCACTTGTCGGCCTCGGTCGAGCACTGCGTGAGAGCCAATTCGAGGCACAAAAAAAGGAGAGAGATGATTAGAGGGGAATTAGTCACGCCTCGACGATCACCAGTGAGAGGGATATAGAAGTGCAAGCTTTAGAAAGAATTCAAGCTTATAGGCATAATCCCCACATCGGTTCCTCGATTGTAATTAAAAAACTCCAGTAGAATGCCAGGTAATTTGCATCATGAGGTAATTAAACAACTTTAAAAAAAAGAGGGGTGCGCCGTGGATTAGAGGACTGTGCTTAGCGCTTAGTCTATGGTAACTGTACTCGTATGGTATACAGTAGACCACGAATTTTCTATTCGTAAATTTGATTCAGATAAGCGTTGCAATCGTAAATGTAAGTCTGCAAGTCTCTAAATCTACTCATTGACAGTTTCAATTCTAACACAAAAGGGAGCCTCCAGAATTCTGGGTAAAATTTTTTAAGCATGATACGTATGAAGCCTCCAACCCTACTTTCGGACTAGCATGATACGTACATAGCCTACAAAATTACCAGCGGGCTAGTGTGATACCTAGGGAGTCTTGAACCTTACTTACGGACTAGCATGATGCGTACGTGCGGAGCCTCCAACCTTACTTGCGGACTAGCATGATGCGTACGTACGGAACCTCCAACCTTACTTGCAGACTAGCATGATACGTACGGAGCCTCCAACTATACTTGCGGACTAGCATGATACGCTCGTACGTACGGAACCTCCAACCTTACTTGCGGACTAGCATGATACGCTCGTACTTGTGGACTAGCATGATACATACGGAACCTCCAATATTACAATACTTGCGGACTAGTGGGATACGTACTGAGCCTCAAACCTTACTGGCCTTTAAGTGCGAAAAGGTAGGCTATTAAAAAAAATAAACGCAATTAAGATTCCACCAATTCTTGCACTTTTAGCTCAAGCGCCAAACAAGACAAAAAAACAAAATTTAAGAGCCGCCATAGCATAGGTTTCGATTGCAATTATTTATATTTACTAACAAAATTAACAGTTTCAGTCCTTACAAAATGATAGAAGTATTACACAGTAAATAAATTTTTCTTCCGCATATATAACACTTCAAATCAATGGCGCCACACACAATAAAATCTTACTTACAAATATATAGAAATTATAGAATATAAAAATAAATACACGCAAGAAAATACGCGTGTGGGACAGAAGCTTACAAGTATTAGTAATCGTTAATCCTTTTTTAGTTATTTACATGTTTCAGACAGAGGCATAAAAACGCCGGCTATACTACTATAACTGCTAATTAGGTGGGTAAAATAATAAAATTATAAACTAATTGCTTATAGAATACACTTTTTATGCTCAAAAAATTACCTAGACTAATAACTATGGGATCCACAGGCCTCCACAGCACTGGGAATTTAGCGGTAAACCTAGACAAAAAAAAACTGCATTTAAAGATCCTAAATTTAGACGCCAATAAACTTACGCACACTTAAATTTATTTTATTTTACTTACTTACAATTACGCACCCACCTGTACAAATGATTGAAAAGCGTTGACAATAACAACAAAAAAACGAATTAATTAAATCGTGCACATTTTAATTCAAACAAAAACGCATGTTTTGTACAGTTTGTTCTGTAAGTTTATTTCTAAAATTCTTAAATTTTAAAAGACAGACAGAGGCGTCTAGACGAATAACTTTTATTTGAAGAAAAGGACGCTTTGCTTTATAAGGCAATCAATATTTCTCCATATTCTGAAATGTTTCTTTTCTAATAATGTAACTTGTGTATTTTGTACTTTTTGTCTATGTTTTCTATTTCCTGTCTGTCTATCTATCTGTCTGTCAGTCTCTTTCTCTATTTTATTATATTTATTAAAACTGCATTTAAAGATCTCTCTTTACTGTCTGTTTTTTTTGTCTGCTTGACTGTACGAGCATTTATTTTTTAATGTTCTGTCCATCTGTCTATTTGTTCAATTTTAGTCTAAATGCCTCTTCTGAATGATCTATTGGTTAGCTTTTCTATTGTCTGTATCTCTGTCTGCTGGTTAAATCTCGAACAAAGAAACTACGTTGAATGCAAAAGTAGACATTTAAATAAAAAAAATTTTCAACTCAAATCAATAATGTCGCGTCGCATGCACATGGGAATAGGGGATAACATATGGGTGATTGACACTAGGACTTGCCGCCAACCGTTCGCTTATTACCATTATCATTAGGGGCGTCTTTGCAGCCGGTCACGAATATTGGCCGACGCGGCACGAACGGCTCGCTGTCGGGTCTCAGCACCGTCTTCGACGACGAGGCGGGCGGTCCAACGCTAGGCGGGCTGGATGGATCCGGCAGTAGATCCGGATTGGCCTCCAGGGCCTCGCTGCTGGGATAATCCGGCCCGAGGATGCGCAGCCTGGCCTCCGTGTAGTCGGCCTGACGCTCGGCGAGGGTGCGGGACTGAGCTGGCTGCTGCTGCTGCTGAGACTGCGACATCAGGTCTGATGCTGATGGGTGATGATGCTGGTGCGGCGACTGCTGCTGGCGCCCCTGCGAGGTTGATTGGTGATTGAGGGCTTGGCTGTACGTGTGTCTGTCTGTGTGTCTGTCTGTCTGTCTGTCTGTCTGTCTGTGTGTCTGTCTGTCTGTCTGTCTGTCTGTGTGTCTGTCTGTCTGTCTGTGTGTCTGCGTGTCTGACTGTCTGTTTCTGTCTGTCTGTCTGTCTGTCTGTCTGTCTGTCTGTTGGAAAAGACAGTTAGAAGTGTCTGTCTAATTTCATATTAGAAAGTTAAACTTAGAGACGACATTTAAAATATGAATGAATGAATGAATGAATGAATGAATGAGGGACATGTCTGTCTTTCCTTCTGTTTAACGGCCAATCTATCAGTTATATCAATCTTGCTTTATATTGGTCTTTACATTTGTCTACTAAACTGTTCATCTCTGCAACTTAAGTCTGTCAGAGTCAGCTACTAGAGGCTTACCTGTTGGCACATCTGACTTGGCTGGCTAGCTGGCCGTTTAAGTATTTTGACGGGACCCTGGGGCTGAAATTTTGATCCGCCCGTGGTGACACCTGGGTCTGATTCTTGACTTTGCTGCTGCGGCTGCTGCATTTACACAGTTGTACCAGTGAATGTCCAGAGAGAGAATTCCTGACTGAAATAATTCATTATGATTGTTTATTTTGTGTAACACAATTTATAAACAGTGGAAACTCAATCGAAGTTTAGATACTAGAGGTAGGTTAGAAGGTTGAATTTTTTTACTGAATTAACAGTGCACTACATAGGGCAAGACGCTTAGAGAAGGAGTGTTTTCTGTCTGAAAGTAAATTAGAGAGTGAAGAACGCTTAGAGGTTTTTTAACTGAATGTACATAAGATATTCAATGCTGCTTAGCTGTTTTGCTAACTGAATGTACATTAGAGAGTGAACAAAGCTTAGGGAAGGCTTTTTCAACTGAATGTACATTTGAGTGAGCGACGCTTAGGGAAGGTTTTTTAACTGAATGTACATTTGAGAGCGAACGAAGCTTAGGGAAGGTTTTTTCAACTGAATGTACATTAGAGTGAACGAAGCTTAAGGAACGTTTTGTTCAACTGAATGTACATTAGAGTAAACGAAGCTTAAGGAACGTTTTTTTAACTGAATGTACATTAGAGAGTGAACGACGCTTAGGGAAGGTTTTTTCGACTGAATGTACATTGAAGAATAAAGGACGCTTATACGTTTTTTTCCAATAGATGTTCTTCTAACTGAACATAAGCGTATACTAGAGGATAAACGACGCATCAGAGTCTGAAAAAAGTTGCCCTTAATACGAGAATAGCTAGCTTAAACTGAAAAGTGTGAAAATGTTACTGTCTCACTATTCTAGGCGATTTGTGAACCCTAAGTAGATTAATAAAAAATCAATTTTGAAATTCATCGACCTAATAAGGATAGACAACCAGCTCGAATTATAAAGAAGACTGAGCGTATAAGTTTTGTCATATATTTGGTTTAGGCAATGAAAAAGGTAGGAAAGAGATACATTATAATGCGAAGGCAAAGCATAGAAGGGAGCTTGCTTATGAGTCATTATTGAGTATTAAGATTCTTGAATATAAAGACTGGACAGGTGTAAAATAATATAGGGAAGAAATTTGAGAATAACAATGTTACAAAGCAAAACGAAGACAAAAAACCCACAAATAAAACTTTTGACAGCAAACCGCAAGTCCTTGCAAATCAATAATTTGGCCAATTAGCTAAATTAAATCAGTAGTAAATTTAATATGCACTATAGCGGAGTCTAAGAATCAAATGAGTAAGTAGTATAAAACGATTTTAAGGAATACAGTAAAGCAATAAATAACATTTTTACGACAAAAAGGGTGCTACATATATATTTTTAAGCAGTAAAAGACAACTAATAAACAAGTAGTTGGTGTCTTTAGCATAATAGTATATAATCAATGCAAATATTCAACAAGACTAGATAAAAACGGGCGTGTAGACAATAGCTTGCCAGTAAAAAACGCGTTATATGAAAGTCATAAAAACAAGGTTAGAGAAGCAAAATTCAATATTTCATATTGCTTTGAAACCTACACATAATCTTCTTTAACTAAAGTGGGCTGGTGTGTGAATTAGATACAGCTGAAGATTTTGATTGGTCAGGGAAGTGTACATTATTGGCTAGGGCGGGGGAGCTAGCTAACTTGAGGGTTTACTCGGTGTACATAAACGCTTAGGGGAGAAAAATATATGGGGTTTGGGACAACTGGTGTACACTGGGGCTTTAGGAGAAGCCAATTAGAGTGTTGGCTGAAGTTTACATTGTCTGTTTATCTAACAGAAAAGCAAAAAATTGTTGACGCTTTCCACATTGACAATTTGGTCAGATCAAATTACAATCACTGTAATAAAACAAACAAAATCCTAAAACGAAGCTAAACGACTAGCTTAACAATCTTGTTGGGTTACAAAGTATAAAATAGTATTCCTTTAACATACCCAAGTGTTATACGATACATTTGATCATGATCTGACACTATGGACAAAATTTACCTTTGTTAATACAAATATGAAATCTAAAGAGTAGGTAAAAATCGCCGCAAAGAATAAAAGACGACAAAACTGAGCGGCTTAATCGTAACTTCCTAATTCAAGCAATGATTTAATATAATTCCATTAAGTTACCTTATAGAACTAGCCTTCTATGCATTCTTATTTCAATCGTTTACAAGATCCCAACCAACAAACAGCACAGTTAAATCACTGAGACTTCTTCTCCATGCCATTGCCGCCATTCTCGCCGACAGTTTCAGAACTATTGCTGCTGCTGCTAGAAGAGCCGCTAGAGGAATTGCCACCAAAGTGTCGACCCAGGCCGACAAACAGCCAAAGCAGAAGACCCATGTAACCAGCCGGAACCATGCAACCACGATAGTCTTTCAGCATAATATGAGTGTAAACGGCCAAGCAAGTTAGCAGCATCAGCAGTACAATCGACGCTCGACGTGCCGGCGTCGTACCAAATGACAACATTGTGCCAAGTATGATCTCAGACACTCCAACAGTTTCCATATAGTGCTTCTGCGTTGGCTGCAGTCCAAACGGAGCCAAAGGAAACACATCCGTATAGTTTTTATAGAGCTTCAGCATGTCCTTAGTAATGCGCTGATTAATGTAGACAGTTTTCACAATGCCAGGCACTATGAATAGCAGGCCAATTATGCAGCAAGAGATTGTGGTTGACAAAGCAGATGCCATGGATATCCCACAGGGCAGAATAAAATTTTCTGAAAGAAACGTTACATTCTAGCTACTTTAAAGTTATATAATCAAACTTAAGGCTCAAATTTTTCTCAGAAAATACTTTCATATCTTATTCTTAATGTTATTATTACTTACACTGAGTTGGCACTTGGTAATAACTAAAACTGATGCACAATACCTCTATTCTGGCATGTACTTTAATATATAATTTGCATCTAAAAGTTATTAACACATAACCTAGTCTGAGTGCTATACCTTTGTGTGGCACAATCATATATATGCACAATGTTATCTATGAGTACACTATTGCATAAATAATCTTTTCAGTAACAGTGCCTAAAGGCATAGGCTTAGATGCTATTATAACAATTTTTTATATTTGTATTCCAAAAATGCAGCAAAAACTGACACTCCTATGTATGGGCAATATAGGACTATCAGATATAAATAGCATAGCTAATAATGATTATAAACAACTAATACTATGACTAGAACCTAGCTAAAAGAGGTCTATGTCTATATTATATTCACTTTATTAAGACATTTCTATGCCTCTATTTATATTATATATCTCTATTTATTTTTTATTAGGTTAACAGTTAACAAATATTTTAATTTTAACCATATCATATGTGCCTATTTATTGGATATCCATGAGAAATTTTTTTAAATAAGCCATTATTATATATAGCTATATAGTTAATACATAAGCTAAGATATAGACTTATCTGAAATGGTATAAAGTGTAGCATTAAAATATTTTAATTAAATTTTTAGATATGCAAATGCTTGTAATGCCCTTGTTGTTTCTATTAACAAAAATTTTTGTAGAACGATTTTAGATATGTTTACTACAATTAATAGAATGAGATTTTTAGAACTAGAAATAGCATGGCATGAACTGAAAGGCAAGAAAATATATACATGGCCAATATCATAGTATCAAATCTGTGTATTTAAAGGGAGATGGGTTTGGGATTAGAAATATTAGCTGCTAAACTGAGAATACTAGGATTCAAGTAATCTTCACTTTAATAAGGCTAGATAGCCTTTTGCTCCAATATGGGGTTGTCGACAACTGTTTGCTTAAGGACATTTTATCATGCATGCTACTTTAAGATATTTTCCTAGGACTGGAACTAACAAACATGAAATTGACACTTTAGAGTATTGCTACAATGACAACTAATATGCAAGCTACTAGGTCTATGCAGTGGCTAGCAAAGTATATGAAGAAGACATGAATATAATAAACTAAGTAGGTATTTAGTTTATATTCTATTGTTTCAATGTTACTTCTTTATTTTATTCTTAAACTCTAGTCTAGAGTTAAGAATAATAAGATGCAAGTAATTTCCATTGAGAAAATAATTAAAAGAATGATTTTGCAAGATAGTAAAAAATGTAATAAATAATTAATTCTATTAACTAGCACTAGGAGATCAAAACATATTTTTATAAATAACCATTCATAGTTACTTTTATAAATCTTTTTTAGCATGCTATACAGCAATAGAAGTTTTTTAAATAAAAATTGTTATATTTACATTTCTAAATTTAAAATAGCTAACTTAAATTAGCTAAGTGCTTATTGGTATTTCATGGTCCTACACCCATATTATACTTAGTTATAGAACATAGTGTCTCTCACTCTCCCTTATTGACATGAATCCAAGTATAAAGTTTCTCCATTATTGGCAGGGATGGATCTGAATCAATAATGTCTTGAATTTAATTTATACTTTAACAGGCATTGACATAAAGATATAGTAATACTTAATTGGTTTTTTAAATCTTTAATTTTTGGGGATTTTGAGGATTACTCTGTTAAAACTTAAGATTTCTACTACAAAAGACAATTCAGTAAGAAATATCTGCATAGCTATTAGGACTATATTTTTGCTTGGGCCTATCTATTTCTTGCTCGTTCGCATTCATCACATTAGCTTCTGATTTGCCCTGCTTCAATTCAAGAGATACACATTTTTATGAAAAAGCACATTTTACTACTAGTAGTCCTACTTCAGTGTTAAAGTTTAGCATAAACTTCTTTTTAAAATGATAGAATGTGAGGACTAGCTAGATGAAGTCCACCGCTTATAACCTATAATTACTAGCCATATTTATTATTGCTTAGTTCGACGACATCGGATAGCGCTTTGTATTTGACGCCACTACCGTACTGGCTGTATCGATTGGAAATTTCATTCGCAGGGCTACTAGCAGTAGCAGTAAGCTAATCAATTCTGCTGGGGTAAACTTGTAAACTTATTTGCAAGTCCGAACGAACTCTGCACGAACAAATTATTAATATTGAATCTGCGCTCAAGCTTTTAAATTTTTTTAACATACTATAACAACAAAGATCTTAATAATCAATTTTTACATTAAGTTTTTCCAGTGAATATCAAAAAATGTACCGAATTAATAATTTTTTTTTACAATTATAGAAGATTAAAGAATTACTTAAATTTTCGGCAAATTAAGATGCTGTCTAATTATATTCTTCATATATCCATTTGCCTGCTGCGCCTTCTCTATCCTACCCATGCTTTCCCAGCGGAGATTAAAGGACGACTAAAGTAACGTATATAGACACGTAACGTACTTAAGAAGTCCTTGCGGAGATTCTCAGTGCTTATTCTCCGGTACCATAGGCAAAACCAAGGCAGCGGAGAATAATTCAGATCAGGAACACACAGGCCCGTGGGCAAGATTCGCATGAAATTATTAAAATGCTAATACATGTACATTATCCTCGTAATCAGGCGGATCTTGTATATCGATGGTTGGAAATTCTGAAGATTCCCTGATTCTGAAGGTTCCCTAACAAAAATCTATTTGCGGCTTTCAGAAGACTAAAAAAACTCTGAAATTCAGCAGAAATATGCATGTAAGTTTTGACTTTAGTCCAAGTAGCTAGATTAGTAAATTAAGTAGCGCAACTTAATTTTTCCCTGGCTTTTAACCGAAAATTTATACTGATATCATTTTTAAGTTTTATCATGAGTGAATAAGCAAATAGTTTGGCATCCTATGTCCAGCACTTTTGGTGCGCCGGAAAGATTCTGCAGGTCGTTATTGCATCAAGGCTCAAAGCTGCACAGTTCTCTGTCTATTCATCCCTCTTAGTCATTGGTGCTTTTCCGAGTCCAAATAATTCGAATGCCCTACAAAATAGCCTGCATGCCTTGGTCATGCGATCTAGTCCCTGCAGTGTCCCTTTGTCGGCCATGACTTCGAGATTAACAGCTAAAAGACACTACTTGTAAGTGGAAATCAGGCCTCAATTAGTCGGGAACTTTGTGTCGAAAGGGCTGTCTGGTGATGCAGTCCACACAAGTTGGTGGCGGCGAGGTTTTCAGCTTTCTCCTGGAGCTTGCAGCTCTCTACCTCTCTTTATCTCCGGCCATCTCTGTCTCTCGCTGTCGTCTCCTATCATATAGGACCTAGCCGCTCGCCACATCTATCCTGCTACCCCTGGGGCTGACCTCGAGATCGGGAATGGGAGGCCAGATTTGTTGAAGGAAGCAATAAGATCGGCGCGCGCTCTGAGGCCGCGTCGGTAGACAAGAACAAAAGGAAGGCAAAGGACGGGTTGGCAGGCTGGCAGGAAATTACAGTAATAGCTGACTTCAACAAACGGTCAAAAAGCGCCAAAATGACCTAATCGGACTCCGAAAACGCGCCCTAACTAACCTAAAGACTAAATTAAATTACATTAATAATTTGGCTGCGGCGCCGCCCCGAACTGCACTACTAAAGTACCACCCAAACTGAGTCCTCAATCTGGACTCTGATTTCATGAATTGCTGACTGACTGACTGCATGACTGATCCGCCCTTGGTCCACAATGACCGTGGGCGAATAATTAGCTGCTCATGTGAGCCAAAATAGTGAGTAAATAAAGAGATAACAAGTTATCAACTGAATGATTTGGCTATAAAAATCGGAGCAATCGAACTACTAGCCAATAGTTACTGTTACTGCTGTTACTGATATATTATGATTATTGCGAGCTGCGTAAATTCGTAAATTCCAGCTGCCTCACGTCAGAACAAAATAGACAATGGGCAATTATGCAGATTCCTAATACGAGCGTAAGTTACTAGAGAGAATGCTCCCAATAAGGCAAGGCCAAGAGATCTATCACTAATAAACCAATCAGATCAATGCACTACCGATTCTGTCAAACTCCACAGTGGCCGAAGTAGATCTCGATCTCGACTGTTAGTACTTGTCGGTCTCGCAGGCAAAGGGCCTCTGCTGATCAGTTGCTTCTGGCTAACTTTCGCTGATGCCGATAGCTAACTGTGATGACTGCCGATCGCCGACTCTTAAGGGGAGGTTCGCAAGCTAAGGGGGCAGATACTTGTAGACCTAGGGGCCGTTTGATCAGTCGCACAAAACGACGGAAAGGTGTTCCGGGACAGCAAAGCGTTCTGAAGATGGAGCGCGCTCGACGGCGCCTTTAAAACGGTCGTGCATTAATCTGATTGGCTGGCAAGCTGGTCACGTGACCCTACCCCACCGGGAGACCCTTACGGTTTCGGGGAGATCTTATCAGTTATTTGGGATCTCAAAAAGATGACAGGTGGGGGTCGTAAATCACCGCAAATAGGGGTTTACAAGCAAAAAGGATTTATGGCTTCTCGCCACGGAACGCCCTAGCAACAAACGTCGTACATACGTTTTACAGAGGAAGAATAGGAAGAAGGAGGGGAGGAGGAGGGGGAGCACCTTAGCTGTCAAAATTGACAAGCTAAAAGCAAAAAAGAACAATAAAAAGGGGGCAATAAATCATCGCGTTATCAGAAATAAGGATCTAAAAGAGCGCAGTCACGTGCTTTTTCGGCGCCATCTGGCATCATAAAACTGTCAACAAGGAGGTCAAAGAGTCTGGGAAGAATGATTTATGACCCTTGGGCACCCAAGTACGCGCGTACTCAACGAACTCTTAAACCCCCATATCTTATAAGCGAAAAAATGAAAAATCCTTAGGAGAGCGTCATGCTACTGACGGCTAGTAGAAGAAAAGGATTTGCCTTGAGGAGATCTGTCAGGCGAGCGACAAAGTGCGTCCCCATCAGATTAAGTAGTTTAAATTATTGCAGCTTAATGTCGGTCCAGATGAGGAAATTAACCGACGCGGCCATTCGGAGCTCGTGACTCTCGAATAACTGTTAGGACATTGCGACCAAGGGGGCAGGCACGACTCGATAGTGGAGAGGGTCCGTGATAAAAAATTTATGTAAAAATTGCAATTCAACCAACTTAACTTGAATAAAGTAAGGGAAACGCAAGAAAAAGTTAAATTCCGCGCGCATTTATCAATAATAGAGACACAATAGAAAGCATCTGAGCGCCTTTCTTATAGATACATGTGATAAAATTTCCTTAAATGTCTTTGCAGTAAAAATACATATTTAATGTGGGTGAAGTCTTAATGTGAATAATCCTCGTTCTTCCGGCAAATAGACTGTCTTTAAGTGAAAAAGATCTTGCCTGGCCAAAATATTCGCGAAATAATCATTTTGGATTACGAGCGTACCATCATTTACAGTATACTCTAGGCCCTATGCGTCTTAATTTGTGAAAAATTGATCTTTCTATTATTTTTATTGGTATTAATTCACTTTCGTCAAAAGAACTACAAAATGACAAATCGCCAATCCAGAGAGAATCGGACATTGACATGTGACTGGACCAGCAAAATTATGCAAAATACTGATTGATAGAAATGTTCTTTGAATAAAACAGACTTGATTAGAAGAGGATCAGAACCTGCCTAGCTGGTAAAGTATCACCTTATTGAATTCATAATTTTTGACGAATGTTTTACAGGGGAAATAATTTCAAGATCAATATTTCACAAATAAGAACGTGCATAGTGTGATAGAATAAGAAGGCAGGAAACACATCAAAATATGAGATTTTCATCTTGCTTTTAATCGAGCGCAATCTTTAATTTTATGTAGAAAAACTGCAAATTTCCTATATCCGTAGTGTATTTTTTCGCGAAAATTGGACAAATGTAGTAAAAAAGTGTAGCCTGGTTTTCTTCTATCTATGGCTTAAATCCCAAAAATTCATGCCTCCGAGATGCCTGGAGCCTTTTGCTCGCATAAATTGTAGATCATGCCGTCTCAGTTGAGGTGACATCTTTTTATTCATCAACTTAGAATCAATCGATTAATCAATTTCAAGTTTGTTCGAATGAAGTCCAAATCTGTCGCCCTCCTATTATTACTATTAGTTCTATTAAGCTGGAGCAAACTATGCTTATCCAATGTTCACTGCTTATCCAATTTGCTGTCCCGGAACACCTTTCCGTCGTTTTGTGCGACTGATCAAACGGCCCCTAGGTCTACAAGTATCTGCCCCCTTAGCTTGCGAACCTCCCCTTAAGAGTCGGCGATCGGCAGTCATCACAGTTAGCTATCGGCATCAGCGAAAGTTAGCCAGAAGCAACTGATCAGCAGAGGCCCTTTGCCTGCGAGACCGACAAGTACTAACAGTCGAGATCGATATTTCAATATTTGCTTTTACTCCTAGAACTGGTCTATCATGGCCAGCAGTGCATCGCCGACTGATTTGATTAGTTTGATTATGACAGCATCCTCATGGATCTGGCAGAGCTAGCCAGTTAGAGTCACCAGTTTTCGTCACTGAACTCGGACTGTTTGTCCCAAGCAAATAAAATGAGAATGCACTGCATTGCCAATAGCAGAGCGATATATTCGTAGAACAGTCAACGCAACTGTATAACTTTTTTGCTTGAGTTGACTGTGTTAGGAAACGATGGAATCTGAGCTGCCACTGGAAGACCGACTTGTCAAGATTCTTTTAGAAGACTATGATGTCGATCTAATGTGTCTGCTGCAGCTGGGAAAATATGCCTGCTTAGATCGAAGCATTGAGCATCTTTTGTTAATGCCACTGCCGTCGCCAGCTCCTTCATCAAGTGCGGTACTGCGTCCAGAGCTTCAGTTCTTAACGGAACACTGCACCTTACTTGAGACTGCATTCTGTGCTATGTCGATCAAATGCCTGAGTCAACTTTTCGACTTCAGTTTAACCGAGTTAACGGATGATCAGCTTATAGCAAAGCTATCTCTGGCTCATCCGGTACCTCTACCAATTCACTGTCTGTTGAAGAAACTGCAAATGTCTGAAACTACCGGCGTAGACTCATCTGAGAGTCAATGCACTGCAGAGACCAAAGCTGTAGCATTTCTTCGAGCGATGCTGGATGCGTTACCAGCTCTGACTCGCTGGTGTTTGAGTATAGAATGCCCCTCCACAGGGCGCAATGCTTTGGAAGAAGCGGTAGCCGCTCAGAAATACCAAATGGCCGAATGGATCCTACTGAATTCGTCCATTTATGAAATTGAATCGAAGACATTCACAGGGACGCAAATGTCGAGAATAGATCTAAGCGAGTACAGTCTGTCAACAGGAAAGCGAGCTGTGAGACATCCGCTTAATACTCTATCGTTGGATTCAATCTACAATCTGACTCAACCTATGCGAGCGTTTTGGGACTCAAATCTAGTGTCTGATTAGGCTGATCGACTTATTAAATCAAGACGGCTCTTTTATTTTGTTAAGGCCTGTATCGGCACTTTGATCAAAGTATTGATTCTACTGATAGTGTACTCAGATTTTTACATCAAGCATTCAGGCAAAATATTGAAAACAAATCCAAGAAATGACACCGCCGTCTGCAAAGGATACCACACGCAAGAGTGGCTGCAGTCTTTCTTAAGCAGTCCTATTGGAAACTTCTTGGGTTGGTCTGTACTCGTTACCTATTTATTGGATTGCAGCTCTGTTGTGGCTTGCTTTCACGCGTACATTTACTTCACTAAGAGTCCTGGTGAGTAGAAAAACGAAATTTGTATTGGTTTCCGTTGTTTCATAGCCGCAAGTCATTGCCGATTTTTCAGAATTGTCCCACGGTGCGGCTCTTTTAAGGAACTTCCGCAAGACATCCATCGCTCTGGTTCCTCACGTAATCTTGTTAGTCACTTTGGTATCACTGCCACTGAGTTTGGTGCTCAAGCAGAGACTGAACGAATCCACTGAACCGGCAAAATTTTTCGCCGAGTGGGAGATGCAGATTCGCATTTTGGACATGCTGGTCTGCGTCCTATACTGCTTGTGCGGCATCGGAATCGTATTCGACTGGCTGATGCTGATCGACCCTCCAATGCTGATCTGGTGCTCCGTAGGCAGTGTGGTTTCCTTCTCAATCGCCGTGGCAGCTATTGTTCAAATCTGCTCCTGGTTAGTGGCTCTAATTATACCCTGCGACCCGGTCTTCCCCGACCGACTTGGTCCGCTGGGACTAGCGCTGGGTTTCTACACGGCAATCAACACTGTGTCTTTTTCGGCCGAGTCGATGAACCGCCTGGGAATTGTGTTCGCCATTGTTCATCTCATTGTTGTTTTGGTCAGCTTTAACTTTCTAGTTGCATTGTTGTCGGAGTCGCTCAGTATCGTAAAGGCTAACCTGCGCTACTTGATTATTAGCAATCGGCTTTACGCACTATTCGTGCTCGAGATCGGCAGCCGAGCTCTGCTGAGTCGATGCCGGAAGAAATTTGCGCGTAAAACGCAGACTACTAATGGAGAAACAACAGCGGAGGATCAACTGTGGGTTTTGAAGATGAATTCTGGTTGAACCTTTATGACTATGGATTGGCAGATTTTTTCTTTTTTTCCAAATAACGAATGATCAAAGCCATTTAACATTTTTATGGCATTCACTTACTAATAAACTGGTTTTAGCCTACAGCCCCAGTAGCCCCAGTTCTAGGAGACAATTTGTGCCCTTCAGCAAGGCCGCTTAATCCTACATTGCTTCAGTCCACCCAGCTGAGATCGGGTACCAGTTTGAGCTGGGTAAATTTAGAGTGGGTGTTGCGGCCCCTGCAGGCCTTCCAGAACTGAGCAGCTGTACACAGCCCTCGGATGTGCTGAGCACCTAGCTGCTGCTGTGCCGTGGGCTGTACATCTTGTCGTAAGGTTGGGTGTATAATTTTTTTAAAGTATTTACTTTACTAAACTAAACTGTTTATGTCAATTATTAGGTGATGACCTGTTCCTTCTGGCTAAACTTAGCTGATGCTGACCACTGATTCTGACTGATGTTTCTGATCGCCGATATTTGGGGGGAATGTGCACAAGCTAAAAGGGATTGATGTGACTCGACCCAATGGTTAAGTCGCTGCTGCCTGAGCTGAGCTTCGAAGGACAACAGGCCTTGCCTTCTCGCTTGACCCGCCCCGAAATGATCTACTGGTAGCTTGGATGTGACTGAGCGGCTAATGTCCTAAAGTACAAATATCTGGCCCAGGGAGTTTTCTAAGGTAATCCCGGGGTGCGAACCCGAGACCTGCCACCAGCCACCTGCGGGAATAGGCTCCTAAAACTACCCCCTGACGAGACGGGGCTCCCGGACGATGGGCTGTCAGCTGGTTTAGGGCGTCAGATAAAGTACATTAGCCGATTAAAGGGACTCTGCACAGGGCATAACGATGGGCTGGCGAGCTCTAACAAGGACTTTTCTAGGGGTGCAGGGGCCTCTTTCGAGGTGATTTGCGGAGGGAGTTGGATTGAGGTGCTACACCTGCTGACTAACCTGGGGCGGGCTGCTCCATGCTAAAAGTACGTCACTAATCTTAGGGGTTTTATCCCATGTAGAGGTTCGTGGGGCGCCTGACATGATTAAATGAGGGACTATTATCATCCCCAGTCTGTGCACGGCTTTTAGAGGGTTTTTATGCTTACATTGACTATTCTAACAGGCCTGGAGGCGCGCTATCTATGACCCTAAGTGCCTCCGGCTTCACATTAAAGTACATTAGCGGCTTCCAATCTCCATGTGGCTCCCCACAGCGGCGCAATCGCTATCTATGCCAGCTGCTGCATGGCCTAAATGAGCAAATAAACTAAAGAAAGAGGGAATCAACCAGAGATTTCCCACACACGACTGTCCTGAGCACAATCCTCACTGGTTCGGCAAGCTATTATATTATTAGACTAAGCCCTAAGTGAAACAGAGACCACGCGCACTCTAAGCACCTAATAAGCAGCAGAAAAACAAGCAGGGGAACTCACGAGCCGCTCGAAGTTAAGCCGCAGGAAGGTCAGGGGCAGACGCGTCGCTCGCTTGTCAGCCTCGGGCGTGCCGTGCCAGATGTCGGGCGTCAGGCGTTGATGTCGGAATGCTCGGCCTCGGTTGCTGCTCCTAGTCGGAGGGATCCTCGACGACAGGAAGGGGGATGATGATGCAGGGGCTGACCGGGAGAGGTCTCGACCGGACAGGGGCCAGTCGGGGGACAGGGATTTGGGGCCTGGAGAGATCCTCGACAGGGACCAAAGGGTGTCACGATATCCCGAAAGGTTGACTTTTTCGGGGCCAAAATCGGCTTCCTTAAATAGTGCCGATATCACGCGTCACGCAGCTGATTCGTGAGTCTGACGTCATCTGCCCTGACCTTGACCTGCAACTCCACTCCGATTGGCTGGAAAGCTGTACATGAGAGGGGTAGGTCATGAGTTATCGATGACTCATGGTGATGACGTCATAGGGTCATTTCATTAATACTGTCATAGAGAGATAAAAATTACACGGTTGGAAAGAGGATGACGCGCTGATCCCGAAAACCTAAAAATATTGGTGGTCCCAAAAGTACAGGCAGAATTATCTCCAAGTACGTTGCTAATCCCCAAGTTCGTTCCGCTTCAGTGATTCCGAACAATAGAGCGGAGGGGGGTGAATGTCAAGGTCACCCGTGGTTGCGCAACCCAGGGGTAGAACGATGAGTCACCCGATGAGTCATCCTATTACAGGTAAAACAGGCTGTAGCATGCCTAGCAGGGACTGATACAAGCTGGGGCACGCATAGCGATGGAGCACTAGAGGCAGGAGGGGGAAAGAGATTCTGGGTTGGCCAAGCCAGGATTCATCAGGATGTTGACTTGATTAAACTAAGGGACCGTCTGAACCGAACCTTAGACAGATCAGGTGTTTGAAGTGGTGAACGCCAAGCATTCAGAGCGTTTGATTCTTGGGGTGCGTTCGACGGCGCCTTTGAATAGGCGCGAGAGGCGCCGATCTATTTAGCGATCACCGAATTTTTCGATTGGTCAGGTACCGTCGTGCGTCGTACAGTCGTCCACGTGACCCCACCCCACCGGGATATCATATCAGTCCGGGAAGATCTTATCAGTTACCGGTGATCATAAACTAGATGACAGGTGGCATCATAAACTAGCGCAAATAAACATGATTTACGAACAAAATGATTGCTAGCTTTTCGCCGCATGATGTCCTAGAAACTAAAGAAAAATATTAATATTAATCAACACGAAGAGTAGAAGGTGATAAGAATGACAAGGAAATTGCAGGGTACTTTCATGATTCAGAAGAAAAGCTGCCAAAGATGACAATCAAAAAGCAAAAATCGAACAAAAATGCGGGGGAGGAATAAGTTATCTAACTGTCAAACGTAAAGATCCCAAAAGAGCGCAGTTAAGTGGTTTCCCAGAACCATCTGGCTCCATAAAACTGTCCGAAAACAAAGGTCAACCCGTCTGGAAAAAGAAGTTCCTAAGGACCTTTACCAGTACACAGGAAAAATTAAAAAGGATTCAGATAGGACATGCCTGACTACTGGCATAAGTAGACAGGAAAAGAAGACTGTTGGGAAATCTGCTAAGTGAGCTTCATAGTGCGTCCACATCAATTAAACGAAGAAAACCACAGTTAAAATAGGTGACCGAGAGGAAAAATATGCCGCATAGTAAAACGTCAATAGTAAGAGCAGGGAATTTCACTGACTGTTTGTTAAGTTAATGCATTATTAATTTTTCTCTAACAACGTCTCTACGCTTGTACTTTTAGCAGTTGGTTCCAAGAAAACTGTATGAGCAATTTAAAATAGAAAATTATGCCCGACTGTTTCAACAACATTCCTGACTTACTTTGGGTCTACGAGATTCAATTCTACGAAGGTCATGGTCGATTTGAGTAATTGACCCAAGGACACCTTAAGTAGAAGGACGGGACACTTTGTTTCTTGTTTTCTTTGTTTCGTTGACGCGGACTCGCTGGGAGGGGCGCGTAGTAGGGATGACGTCGTTCGGCCGGCGGCCCATCAGCAGCTCGGCCGGTGCGCGGCCCGTCGCCGTGTGTGGCGTGTTTCGGTACGCCAGTAGCCACTCGTCTAGCGCAGCCCTCCAGTCTCGCCGTTCCTCGATGGCTGCTTGCACGACCTTGTTGATGGAGCGGTTCAGCCGCTCAGTCATGCCGTTGGCAGCCGGGTAATAAGGCGTGATGAGGCGGTGCTTGATGCCGAAACTCGTTAGGAAGCGGCTGAACTGCGCCGATGACAAGGGGGGTCCATTGTCGGTCACGAGCTCCTGCGGGATGCCAAAGCGGGCGAACATTTCTCGCAGCCGCGGGATCAGCGCCTCGGCTGTCGTAGTCTGCATGAGCTGCACCTCTGGGAAGCGCGAGTACCGGTCCACGCACACCAGAAGCATGTTGTTCTGGATGGGCCCGACGAAGTCCGCTCCGATAGACAGCCAGGCACCCGCAGGGATAGAGCTTGGCTGGAGAGGCGTGGCACGGACTGCTGGCATGTGCGACGTGACGGTGCAGCTGCGGCATCGGCTGACGAACTCCTCGGTCTGAGTTGCCATCCTCGGCCACCAGACCTTCGTGCTGAGTCTGGCGAGCGTGTTCTGCGAGCATTGATGTCCCTGGTGTGCGAGCTCGATCATCTGCTGGCGCATGGCTGCTGGCACGACGATCCTATGGTCGCGCAGGAGGACTCCGTCTGCTGCCGACAGCTCCTCCCGCAGCGCGTGCAGCGAGCGCATCTCAGCGCTGGAGCGGTGCCATCGGCCGCTCTGCATTGAAGCGATGTAGGTGTTGAACCAGCGCACCCATGCTTTCCAGCGCTGAGCAGTAGTGTGGCTATAATTGTCAATAGCGAACGGGCCGGGTGGCGCGAGTGAAATTTGCTCAGTCATGGCTTAGCTAAGAGTTCTTGGCTTGCGACGCCATTGTAATGACTAAGGCGGAGGCCGCGATTTAGTGCGTAGACGAAAATGCTTACTCTCGCCCCGACTGGGCGGTTGTCTATATATTTAGGTGTGCGATGGATTGACCACCCCAACACACCCGCCTATCATTCCGCGTAGCGTACATATGCGCATGTACGCAGCAGGCTACACAATCTCTGTCGTGTATTTTTTCGCGAAGATTGGACTCCAAAAACTTTCCAAGAAACGAAGAGTACTTAAGGTGTCCTTGGAATTGACCGTGAAGAATCCAATGTTACTGTGTTTCCTCTGATCTCTTAATTGATAAAAATTGCAAATAGTGGTTCGAAAAATGGGGCAACGAGCACAAAAGAAGACCGAGTGCAGTCAGAATGCAGACTAGAGGGCCTCCTGCTTCGTTCAAGTTATTTCTTTAATTATCTTTTGTATTCATTCGTCGAATTTAAATTTGGGATTTTTGAATATGCATCTTCATTTCATCTGTTTAAGATTCCATAGCATTTTACTAAGACATGAAAACTACTGCGCGTAAAAATGATCAATTTTCTTAAGCAATGCAAGTTCAGTAAATTGGGGTCACTTCGGGCGCTGCGTTGCTGCAGCAGCGGAAGCAAAAGCAAAAGCTAACTTATGGGATTATAGGTTTGATGAAACTGCTATAGAGTAGCTTCATCTCCTCGGCCAAACTGAGAAGGCGGCAGCTGCGGCGCTTAGCTGCAAGAGATTGATTCCCTTCAACGAATAGGCGTCTGAAAATTGGCAGTGCTTGCTTGCCTAGGGAAGCTTTAGCGAGCTCAATCTCACTCTAAGACTTAACATATTGGGATCGGAGCTGAGAGAGTTGGTTGATATTCCCAAGGGAATGGTCCGCGAAGCAGTTGAGAAGATTCGCAGCTTATTTTACGGACGGCGTTATAGTGGTCGGTATGGGCACAAATTATTATGATTAGGAAATACGAATGCTAGCTACTCAATTTTCATTTCTTCCCAATATTCAATAAAGTAAGGCTAAAAATGATTGTTTCATGAATTATTTTCAAACTAACTAAACTAAACATGATGGATTATAATGCGCAATGATAATCCGAATGATAATTTGTTCAATTAAGAAGTTATACGCTCCAATTTGTTAATTGATTCATTTTAATGAGCGTTTTTAAAGTGCCTTGTTTTCCTGTTTGAGCATCATTTTCGAGGCGTTAATCGACCTTTAACATCATCAAGCTTACACTGAATACTTCAGCCTGATTGACTAGATTGTCTGGTAAAGTTTTCAAGCCGAAATTCGTTAAGCTTACGAGGCTCGTAATTAAGCGCTTGTCGATATTACATAAATAAACGGACATCACCACAGAGGGTATCTGTCCGTTTTTGCCATCAGTTAGTATTCTTAATCTAATGACATGCTATACCGGCGTCATTATTCTGATATTCGGAATCGAATATAAAATAGCGAGCTGACTAGAGCGATTGTCTGTCTGTCCTCGTGCGCTACATGCAGATCATGCAAATTAGAGAGAGAGCTAAGAAGACATGCCGGAAAGCCCAAAGCTATACATGACAACCGCTGCTACAAAATCGGAGTCTTCGAGAAACATTCTCTCCCGGGGCACTGTCGGGAATCAGCCGGGACGCCCTGTTATCGGGAATAAAGCCTCAGCCATTCATTCTTAGCCGAAACTCCAAATAGCTAGGAAAAGGGACCCTACGCATAGAGACCCCAGAGTTCTTGAATAGCTAATCCCGATTCCTCAAGGTCTCGAATGAGCCTGCTACATGGCTGCTTGATGGCGATTGGACTAGGCAAGGGGAGAATTAGCTGGGCATTCGATTTTTCTTCTAGGATGCTGAAAATTAGAAAATCTAATAATAATGCACGCCCGCACATCTAGCGGCTCATTAAAGACGAGAAGAACAGATTAGGCAAAAAATTGGAGCTATTAAGCTTCAAAAACTTGATTTGTATATTTGTAAAAACAAAATAAACAATGCTAGTGTGGCCAATTCACCTAGCAATTGCTCTTCTTTTCATCGGCCTGCTTCTTAGCTCTTTCATTTGTTATCATTGCAAACGGCGGCGTAGCAGATGCGAGCGGGGCGGACTAACTATGGCGAGAAGTTTTCAACAACAGAAGCATCACAGCCACGCGTCTCAGCATCATCACCACCAAAGAGCGCATATTCAGCATCAGCAATGTCCGCAGCAGCGGCATTCGGGTTTTCTCCAACATGAACGTGACTACTGGGGCGAGGCTGCATTCGGCGCTGGCGGTTTCGGCGGCGGCAGCGGCTCTGCTGGCAGTTCAGGCGCTCCGGCGAGACCGGGGCGAGCCCACCGAGCGCTGAGCCAGGGTCCAGCTGGCTTCAACGTTATTTTTAGCGGAGGCGTGCGAAATCTCGGTGGCAGCAGTGCTGCGAATACTGGCAGCGGCCACGGTGGTGGCAGCGGTGGGATAGCTGGCGGCGCCGGTGGCTTGCATTTGGATCGATAAGTTTTATTTTAGTAAATTTGCTTATGAATGTTGGAAAAAGCTTATTTCTTAATCAGTACTTTTCTTTTATACTTAATTGATGCTTCCTCAGTTGGCTAAAAATCTAATTTAAGCCTCCAGATGTAGAGAAGAAAGTTATTTTCTATTTTTGTGGCCAGTACTGAAATTAATATAGATTGATTTGAATGCATTCATAGCACGAAATTATGACTCAGATGACTTACTTGTAAACCTGCAATTTTCTTATCTTTTTCAACGCTTCCTATAAACTAGTTAATTAGAACGAAAATATTCAGTTGTAAGTGTCATTAGCTATTAAATTTTTTGTAGCTTGAAAAATATTTTCTGAGAGAGAAAGTTTTGAAGAAGTTTTTTTTTGAATTCATAACTTTTTTCTTGATTCATTGTTAATTTTTAGAAGTAAAATTAGTAAATTAACAAAAAAGTAAGCATCGATTGGTGAAATCTTGAGATTAAAAAAGTAATTATTGTTGACATTGGTAGCAATTTATTAACTTTAATAATTTTTTAAATAAATATTAAATAAATTAATACTACGGAATGGACCACTTATATGTTCTTCTTATTCATAAGCTTTTTGAAAGTTTTATGAATCAAGTTGGTTTTTTGTTAAACTATGTTGTTTGAATGTTTTTTTATTAACATGGACATGGTTTCGTAATGTTTTGTTATGTACGTAAGCTTCAATCGCTGCTTTGGCACCATTGAATTCAGCATTTGATTTGATTGCATACATAATTAATCGTTATTTTTATTCCATAATTTGACTCTCATAATAAAATGGTTCATTATTTTCCTACTCTATTTTCACCTGTAATGATAAATATCATTTTTAAACTCAATATTATTTTTTTCCGTAATTTCATTTGCTGTCTTCGCTATTCGACAAATAGAAGGTAAAATTGCATCAAAACTATTGACTTGAACACTCACTTCAATTGATTTTTGTTAGCCTTCCATTGCTTCTGCTCTAACAGCTCGTCGATCATGTGATGTTTTCGTTTTACAATATTTTTTTCCACCTGAACATTCAGTACTAGTAACTGTTGAAACATAAGGTGTCTGCAGCCCCAGTGTATAGGTAACACCCTACATTACCGCAAAAGTGCGCACACAAACCTAGATGGGCCTAGCAGTGATTTCCTTCATTCCAAGGCGGTTTCCCAAGCCAATTTTTTTGCTAGATCCAACAGTCTCCATTGACAAGAGCAAAAAAATCTGACATTACTTCCAGCAAAGTTGAAGTTTGAACCGCCTAATAACTGTTGCAGGATGTTGAACCTTTTTTCTTTTACCCGCGGGATCCCTAACTGGGTTTAATTGATGAGGCAGAGAGACAGAGGCAGAGGGAAACCGAGACTCGATCTCTACATAGAGAGGAGGCCACTTGAACAGAAACTGCCAAGCTGAAAGCGGAAGCAAATTCTGAACCCGGACCAAGCGTTCATCATTTTGTCCTCATGCAATAGCTAGAATCTCTATAACTTAGAACAGATCCAGTTGGAAATCAAATCTGTCTGTTTTTTGGGGAAAAAAAGACATGTACTCTTAAACTGCTGCAGCTGATGGAAAAATTGAATTTGATTATTTTGCTATCTACTAAAAATAATAAAATCATGAGTGATAACTAGGCCATTGCACCAGGGGGGGGGCGAGTGGCTCGGCGGTCTAGCGCGTCTGCCTTGTGTGCCACCAGGTCCAGGTTCGACCCCGCGTTGTAGGTTGGCTATTTTCCCCTAGCGCGGTTTCGTGCGCAGGGTCACATTTATTTGGGGCCTTGTTCACGAATTGTTTGGGCTATGGGCCAGTTGTGCAATTTTCGCCCATGAGGGCAACCCCCCGAGGCATAGAGAGTGTACATTCCTGGATATACCGGTTTGTACACCCTATGTGAGTGCGTGACTGGGTGCCGGCCTGTGCGTCTATGCCGTATTTAGTGTGACTGAACGCGCTTCAGGAGTCAGCGCAATGGACAGTCATGCCCAGTCGCTGGTTGTGGGAAGATGTCGCTTTAGGCGTCAAAGTGCCTACAGCCCTCCTGCAGATTTAGCCTTTTTAGGCGATCGATTTATATGCTCGATTTAGTTTTATAAAAAATTTACGTCTCAATGCCCCATCAATGCAAGTGATGGATAAACCGTTGAAAACAGATGAAGACAGGCAGATATACGAATGAAAGTGAAGAGGCTGTTAAAATATAATTTTTAAGATACATTTTATTGCGCCCACGCATCTGCATTCGAGATTTACTTCCTTATATGCATGTCAGACATTGACATGCATAACATAGTCTGTGTACTTAACCAATAGACAGCTAACATTTCTCATTTTGTGTTATGAGACAAAATGTTCCCAGTCTATTCAATTTTAAAACAGATTTTATCCCACAGCTGTATCGGGTTAAACTTTCCTTCAGTCTGGCTCAGTTATATATTGTCAAGAGTCCCGTATAATCATAAATTATTAATTAAACTCAACCATATATCGCAGAGCAGAAGTCTGAGCGATTTTATTTTAAAAGTTCCATTAATTTAACCCAAATACTCGTAAAAGGTTAAAAATCATAGTAAACATTTTTATTCCATCTGCCTTATAACCGGAACGTCGTGGGTTCGAGCCCCAGTTGTGGAAGAAAGGCACTTAATCCCGCATTGCTTCAGTCCACCCAGCTAAGATCGGGTACCAGTTTGAGCTGGGTATATTTAGGGTGGTTGGTGCGGCCCCTGAAGCCCCGTCAGGACTGAGCAGCTGTACACCGCTGCGGCTGTGCGCTGTCTAAAAGAAAAAAATTGTGCACATGGGATTGCTGGTGACTGCTTGTGACTCGGGAATCTTGATTGTATCGTCAAATTAGCTACATTTTTGGGACTTTATTATTCAGATTAGAATGACGGAAGTAATCTGGAGCTGAAACCGAGCGCTGAGCCAATAGGTAAGCATTAATTATTGAATTTTTATCATTTAATTCTGCGTAATTCACTTAAAAGATTACTTGCTAATGCACTAGCTAGCGGCATTTGCTACTTTTCCGTACAGTAGTATTGATAGTATAGTAGATTCCATCGGAAAGAGAATGCAAGAAAAAAAGAATCAACATATTTCAGTATCTAGACGTTCACGCTACAGCGACTGCTTAGCTCGTAACAGAACTCCATGATACTTCAAGTAAAAACAAAAAATTCATACAAAAAACAATTTACATAAACAGTTTAGTAAATTAAATACATTAAAAAAATTATACACCCAACCTTACGACAAGATGTACAGCCCACGGCACAGCCGCAGCTAGGTGCTCAGGGCATCCGAGGGCTGTACAGCTGCTCAGTCCTGACGGGCTGGAGGGGCCGCCGCACCCACTCTAAATTTACCCAGCTCAAACTGGTACCCAATCTTAGCTGGGTGGACTGAAGCAATGTAGGATTAAGCGGCCTTGCTGGCACAAATTAAGGGCACAAATTGTCTCCTAGAACTGGGGCTACTGGGGCTGTAGGCTAAAACCAGTTTATTAGTAAGTGAATGCCATAAAAATGTTAAATGGCTTTGATCATTCGTTATTTGGAAAAAAAGAAAAAATCTGCCAATCCATAGTCATAAAGGTTCAACCAGAATCCATCTTCAAAACCCACAGTTGATCCTCCGCTGTTGTTTCTCCATTAGTAGTCTGCGTTTTACGCGCAAATTTCTTCCGGCATCGACTCAGCAGAGCTCGGCTGCCGATCTCGAGCACGAATAGTGCGTAAAGCCGATTGCTAATAATCAAGTAGCGCAGGTTAGCCTTTACGGTACTGAGCGACTCCGACAACAATGCAACTAGAAAGTTAAAGCTGACCAAAACAACAATGAGATGAACAATGGCGAACACAATGCCCAGGCGGTTCATCGACTCGGCCGAAAAAGACACAGTGTTGATTGCCGTGTAGAAACCCAGCGCTAGTCCCAGCGGACCAAGTCGGTCGGGGAAGACCGGGTCGCAGGGTATAATTAGAGCCACTAACCAGGAGCAGATTTGAACAATAGCTGCCACGGCGATTGAGAAGGAAACCACACTGCCTACGGAGCACCAGATCAGCATTGGAGGGTCGATCAGCATCAGCCAGTCGAATACGATTCCGATGCCGCACAAGCAGTATAGGACGCAGACCAGCATGTCCAAAATGCGAATCTGCATCTCCCACTCGGCGAAAAATTTTGCCGGTTCAGTGGATTCGTTCAGTCTCTGCTTGAGCACCAAACTCAGTGGCAGTGATACCAAAGTGACTAACAAGATTACGTGAGGAACCAGAGCGATGGATGTCTTGCGGAAGTTCCTTAAAAGAGCCGCACCGTGGGACAATTCTGAAAAATCGGCAATGACTTGCGGCTATGAAACAACGGAAACCAATACAAATTTCGTTTTTCTACTCACCAGGACTCTTAGTGAAGTAAATGTACGCGTGAAAGCAAGCCACAACAGAGCTGCAATCCAATAAATAGGTAACGAGTACAGACCAACCCAAGAAGTTTCCAATAGGACTGCTTAAGAAAGACTGCAGCCACTCTTGCGTGTGGTATCCTTTGCAGACGGCGGTGTCATTTCTTGGATTTGTTTTCAATATTTTGCCTGAATGCTTGATGTAAAAATCTGAGTACACTATCAGTAGAATCAATACTTTGATCAAAGTGCCGATACAGGCCTTAACAAAATAAAAGAGCCGTCTTGATTTAATAAGTCGATCAGCCCAATCAGACACTAGATTTGAGTCCCAAAACGCTCGCATAGGTTGAGTCAGATTGTAGATTGAATCCAACGATAGAGTATTAAGCGGATGTCTCACAGCTCGCTTTCCTGTTGACAGACTGTACTCGCTTAGATCTATTCTCGACATTTGCGTCCCTGTGAATGTCTTCGATTCAATTTCATAAATGGACGAATTCAGTAGGATCCATTCGGCCATTTGGTATTTCTGAGCGGCTACCGCTTCTTCCAAAGCATTGCGCCCTGTGGAGGGGCATTCTATACTCAAACACCAGCGAGTCAGAGCTGGTAACGCATCCAGCATCGCTCGAAGAAATGCTACAGCTTTGGTCTCTGCAGTGCATTGACTCTCAGATGAGTCTACGCCGGTAGTTTCAGACATTTGCAGTTTCTTCAACAGACAGTGAATTGGTAGAGGTACCGGATGAGCCAGAGATAGCTTTGCTATAAGCTGATCATCCGTTAACTCGGTTAAACTGAAGTCGAAAAGTTGACTCAGGCATTTGATCGACATAGCACAGAATGCAGTCTCAAGTAAGGTGCAGTGTTCCGTTAAGAACTGAAGCTCTGGACGCAGTACCGCACTTGATGAAGGAGCTGGCGACGGCAGTGGCATTAACAAAAGATGCTCAATGCTTCGATCTAAGCAGGCATATTTTCCCAGCTGCAGCAGACACATTAGATCGACATCATAGTCTTCTAAAAGAATCTTGACAAGTCGGTCTTCCAGTGGCAGCTCAGATTCCATCGTTTCCTAACACAGTCAACTCAAGCAAAAAAGTTATACAGTTGCGTTGACTGTTCTACGAATATATCGCTCTGCTATTGGCAATGCAGTGCATTCTCATTTTATTTGCTTGGGACAAACAGTCCGAGTTCAGTGACGAAAACTGGTGACTCTAACTGGCTAGCTCTGCCAGATCCATGAGGATGCTGTCATAATCAAACTAATCAAATCAGTCGGCGATGCACTGCTGGCCATGATAGACCAGTTCTAGGAGTAAAAGCAAATATGAATTAAAAGCCTTCTGGGGAACAAAAAACTCCCCAACTAAATAAACTTTCTATTGCAATCTATTAATTCATTCCTGCAGCAGAGAAAATAGTCGAGTACCATGCAAGTGGGAATAAAAATTAGCTAGCTCGTATCTATCATCTGTTTTAACAATTGGCTAATACAATGCAAGCACATTTGGGTCAAACAAAGCGGAACTCGACTCTTTGACAAATGTAATCCAGAAATTAAGGCTTGTTGTACATTTTCTATCGTCTGCAAGTAATTTTATTATCAGTAGTCAGCACTTCATCAGCATTCCTGCCCTTAGATGTAGGCAAAATTTGGAGACTATAAGGCTAAGCTAACAGAAAGTGCAAGAACAATAAATTTATGTCAGCAGGTAACATTTGTGCGTTTTATGGTCAAGGACTACTCAAAAACAGTAGTACTGACAACTTTTTTTAATCTGTGGCCGTTTCCTGTCCCAAGAAAATCAATCTATATTGACAAGTACATGTTTTTACTTTACATACCCATAACTAAGGGCTGCGGTGAAAGAAATTAGTAATTTGACGTCACGAGATCTCTAAAGTGTGACATGCATGTAAATGAACAAATTAAAAAATTGATAAAATGATTTTCAGCGAGAGTGTCCAGATCTAAGAGCTACTTCAAAAGTCCCTAAGAAATAGGTTTTTTTCACCTAGAAATTTGGTCATTTGATTTAGTGACAATCTGTGAACATTCATTAACTCAGAACGCTATTTATTTGAAACAATGTGTTAGAGTTATCAGCATACATGCGACTCAAATCAAAGCTCAAATTAGTGCCGATGAATGCTGCACATAATTTTTCCACCCTTGGCATTTTGCTTCAGCAGAGCATAGTGCCGCATCGCCATGTAGTAGCACAGCTCGAAATGAACATTTGCCTGTTGCTGATTGTCGAAACTATCTAAACTTTCTGGTACAATCGTTCGGTCAGTTAAAGGCGAAGTGAGCACAGCGTACATGTCGCCGCAGTTGCAGTTTTGTTTAGTCAACTCGGACATGTCCCAGACAGCTGCTTGGCAGCTTACTTGGAGTTTTAAACGTGATTCGTTAAACACTTTGTAGGTATCGAATGGATAGTGCTGTTTCATTATGCTGCAAAATGATTTTCGGGAAATAGGAAAAAGTTCACAGGCGCACCGCCTTCAAGATCAGCATCGAGCAAATTAACTTTCTTCGCCAACCTTAGCCTTCACCCGACCAAGTAAGTATAGAGCATACTTTATAGTTTTTTTTGTTTACGAAACCGAGTTAATAAAGAGAGCATGCTCACCCATTCACTTTGCGCATATCGAAGTACACAGAAATTTTCTGCGCATAATACCGACAATCGTTTATTTTGATAAATTTAAAGCAAGCCGAGTCAAAGTCCATCAGGAACTGTTCGACGTCGTTGTTGTCATCGCAGTGAACATTGGATAAGCATAGTTTGCTCCAACTTAATAGAACTAATAGTAATAATAGGAGGGCGACAGATTTAGACTTCATTCGAACAAACTTGAAATTGATTTTTTGATTGATTTTAAGTTGATGAATAAAAAGATGTCACCTCAACTGAGACGGCATGATCTACAATTTATGCGAGCAAAAGGCTCCAGGCATCTCGGAGGCATGAATTTTTGGGATTTAAGCCATAGATAGAAGAAAACCAGGCTACACTTTTTTACTACATTTGTCCAATTTTCGCGAAAAAATACACTACGGATATAGGAAATTTGCAGTTTTTCTACATAAAATTAAAGATTGCGCTCGATTAAAAGCAAGATGAAAATCTCATATTTTGATGTGTTTCCTGCCTTCTTATTCTATCACACTATGCACGTTCTTATTTGTGAAATATTGATCTTGAAATTATTTCCCCTGTAAAACATTCGTCAAAAATTATGAATTCAATAAGGTGATACTTTACCAGCTAGGCAGGTTCTGATCCTCTTCTAATCAAGTCTGTTTTATTCAAAGAACATTTCTATCAATCAGTATTTTGCATAATTTTGCTGGTCCAGTCACATGTCAATGTCCGATTCTCTCTGGATTGGCGATTTGTCATTTTGTAGTTCTTTTGACGAAAGTGAATTAATACCAATAAAAATAATAGAAAGATCAATTTTTCACAAATTAAGACGCATAGGGCCTAGAGTATACTGTAAATGATGGTACGCTCGTAATCTAAAATGATTATTTCGCGAATATTTTGGCCAGGCAAGATCTTTTTCACTTAAAGACAGTCTATTTGCCGAAAGAACGAGGATTATTCACATTAAGACTTCACTCACATGAAATTTTTTTTTACTGCGAAGACATTTAAGGAAATTTTATTATCTATAAGAAATTCTCAGATTCCCTGGGGTAGCAGGATAGATGTGGCGAGTGGCTAGGTCCTAATGCTAGGAGAAGACAGCGAGAGACAGACACGGAGACAAAGAAAGGTAGAGAGACGCCAGCCCCAGAGGGAAGCTGACAGCCCCGCCGCCACCAACTTGTGTGGACTGCATCACCAGACAGCCCTGTCGAAACCAAGTTCCCGACTAATTGAGGCCTACAACTAGTGTCTTTTACGAGGGGTGATCAAAAAGTTCTGCAACCTTTCGACCTTGCGTCAAGATTACTGGACTGATCACACTTAAAATTGACGCAATGTAAGAAAAATTTGTATTTTATATTACTTTCGATTTTCAAGTCATTTCATCAATCCGTTTCAACTTGGCTGACAGTTTACCATAAGCATTTTTTAGCTTGTGCGTTAAACTGTGAAAGTCAGCTTTTGCTTCATAGTATTTTTTTCCGTGCAGCATGGCAACATATCTTCTGACATGCACATAAATTTTACCACTGTTTCTAAAAATTCTGCCTCGTCATTTAACATTATCGCCAGGCTCGTGTGTCATTGGGTTGATGCACAGTCGAGTTTTAATGACAAGTGAATGTCTGACCAAACCTTGACATCCGTGACCGAGACATCCATTCACAATAATTCTCACATACTTCAACTTGCAGGGAGATATGGCGGTGGAAAATCTTCCTTAGCAAGTTACTGGGGACTGCTAAATGCTTAAGTGAAGTTTCTTGCCAATGCTTTCGTAGGGGAGGCATGAAAGGGGATAAAACCAGCGCGGCGACAAAAGATGCGTCGAATGCTGCTCCTCACACAGCGAGGAAGACCGGATTACTTATGGAGGAAAAAAGGGTTCAGCTGGTTCTACATCCACCTTACTGGCTTACCTTGACCCATATGACTCCACTGTATTCTCAAAACTGAAAGCTGCTACTCATGGAAGACCTTTTTTAGAGCGCTCAAGAACTGAGATAGGTGCTCAAATCAGAGTTGCAGACACTGCTTGCAATCAATTATCTTAGCTACTTCCAGATGTGTCAAAAGCGACGGAAGCGGTGCATAGAAGCTGATGAGAGATAGCTTGAGGGAATGTAATGCTGATTGTGTGCACAAAATTTCTTCGAGTCACATTATTAACTCACTTGCAGAACTTTTTGATCACCCCTCGTAGCTGTCAATCTCGAAGTCATAGCCGACAAAGGGACACTGCAGGGACTAGATCGCATGACCAAGGCAGGCTCAGAGAGGACTTTTGCAGGGGGTTCTTGCATGGATCGGATTATGTGGACTCGGAAATGCACTATTATATTACTAAGAGGAGTGGATAGGGATAGGGAATATCCCAGCTTTTAGCCTCGATGCTTCAACTAACTGCCGCAAAGCGATGAAATGACCTAATTAGCCTCTTCCGAAAGCGCGCCCTAACTATTCTAAAGCTTACATTAAGTTAAATTAATAATTTGGCTGCCGCGCCGCCTCGAACTGCACTAAAGTACAGCCGAAGCTGAGTCCTCAATCTGGACTCTGATCGCATGAATTACTGACTGACTGACTGCATAACTGGTCCGCCTTTGGTCCACCATGACCGGCGCCAACTAATTTAGCTGCTCATGTGAGCCAGCATGGCGAGTAAATAAAGAGATCAAAAAGCGATTAACTGAATGATTTAGCTTTTACACCGAATCACTTGACTGCCAATGATATTGGAGAACTTTAACTACTACCGGCAATATATTGTGGTTTGAATTTTCTGCCTCAAGTTAGCACAAAATAAGCAATGAGCAAATACGCAAATCCCTATTAAGACGCTAAGATGGGGACCGATAGAGACTACACCCAATAAGGCAAAATCACGCGATCTCTCACCAAAACCAATCAGATTGATAAACTTTCGATGCCTTCGAAATCCACAGTGGCCGAGGTAGATCTCGTACTCGACCGTTAGTACTTGTCGATCCCGCAGACAAAGGGCCTTTGATGACCTGTCGCTTCTGGCTAACTTTAGCTGATGATGGCGCTGACACCAATGTTGATCGCCGATAACTTAGGGGGGGAGATTCGCAGGGTAAGGGGGAAGTAGCTGATAAAACTAGTATAGGGGACGTCTGGAGCCGTCAGAACCGCGTCTTCAGGGTCGTCCAAAACTCCGTCTGATCTTGGGGCGCGCTCGACGGTGACTTTAAATAGGCACAAGAGGCACCGATTTGTTAAAATGATCGCCGAATTTTACGATTGGTCCAGCCACGTTTGTTATAACGGTCGTGCATTTTTCTGATTGGTTGGCGAGCTGATCACGTGACCCAACCCAACCAGGTGGTCTCACCAGTCTACCCGGGATCATAAAAAAGATGACAGGTGGGGTCGTAAATCAGCGCAGATGGGGAGAATTTACGAGCAAAATGATTTATGGGTTTTCGCAGCAGGAGGTCCTATGACTTAATAAAAATATGCGCATTAATCAGCGTGAAGAGCAGAAAGTGAAGTAAGTGGAGAGGAAAAGATAATTCTAAATCCAAAGGTATTGATACTTTTAGGGGTCGGAAGCTGAGCTGTCAAGAGTTGACAGGAAAAAAGCAAAAATAGAACAATAGGCGAGCTTCCTGAACCCCTCCAGATGTCATAAAAAGAGGCACAAAAAGTGGCAGACACGTGACTCACGGGCGCCATCTGGCGCCAAAAACTGTCAGTGGCAAAGGTCAGACAGTCTGGCGCAGAAGATTTATAGCCTAAAAATACCCAGGTACGCGCGTACAGGAGGGACTTTAGAAGCTAGATTAAAGCGGGTAAAGATGACAAAAATTCCCTACAGGAGCGTCATACTACTCCTGGATAGTAGAGGAAAAGAACCTGCTGTGGGGAAATCTGCGGAGTGAGCGACAAAGTGCGTCCCCATCATAGTGTCTATTATTGATAAATGCGCGCGGAATTTAACTTTTTCTTGCGTTTCCCTTACTTTATTCAAGTTAAGTTGGTTGAATTGCAATTATTACATAATTTTTTTATCACGGACCCTCTCCACTATCGAGTCGTCGTGCCTGCCCCCTTGGTCGCAATGTCCTAACAGTTATTCGAGAGTCACGAGCTGCGGATGGCCGCGTCGGTTTCCTCATCTGGACCGACATTAAGCTGCAATAGTTTATTCTACTTAATCCCTGCTACGTAAATGTTGAAAAAAATAAAATGGAACTGCCTACTGTTAATGCAACTAACGATTGAATAAGCGTTGCCTTCCGGTCTGTTTAGGTAAATATACCAAAGTATACTCGTTTGTTAGTCAGAAGATAAATAATTTAAGTATATTTACAACCGGCTGGGTTTACCCTGGAGCTTTAAAAGAGGAGTTGTAGCAAGGGGCTCTGACGGATTTCCTATGACCCGGAAGGTCGTTGGTTCCAGCCCCGACACTAGGTGATAATTTCTTTGAGACTATAAACTACGAGAAAAATCTACACCTCCTTATACTACTAATTAGTTTCTTAATTTCGCTTAAAATTAAGTGGCAACCGACTTAAGCATCGAACAGTCGCCCAACATTAGCCATAGTAGGCGGCGATTCGATAAAAATTAATTGAGTAAAGTTTATTGATTTAAGAAATCTAATTGATAATTGAGACTTGTTTTGCGTTAATTTTTTGTCTGAGAAAGACAGATAAAAGAGATGAAAATACTCTTCAGTTGAAATAATTATACTCTAAATGGCAGCCTACAGTTAGCAATACACTATAGACATTTTTATCAAGTTGTCAAAGAAAGGAGTTTCCATGAATTATTCGGATTTCGCGGCAACTTTTAAATTTCCGCTAGAGCTACCCTTACAAACAGCTATTCACTGCTACTTTGCGCGCAGACCGTTGCGTGCTACCAACTAGCTACCCTCCTCTTAGACTTGAAGGACGCAACAGGCGGAGACTCCAAAATAATCGGCAAGAGTTGTTAAAATCGAATCAGGCATTTCGCTGAAAACAACGCCGATTCAACAGTCGTATTGAAAACCCATCGCACTGGGTCTGGTCACAATGACGGAGTGTAGTGGTCAGGCGCGTAGCCAGGATTTCCTTCTGGGGGGGGTCACAGGCTCACAGTGGCAACTGGGGCAGGGGGTAAAAGTTAGTAAGTCATTGCCCTGCCCATAAGGCATAGGCCATAGTTACTGGAAGGCTATGCAATAACCGCTGAAATTCATACTGCTTAGCTGTAAGAAAACTCAAATAAAACTGATGATTTTCTAATGCAGAATGAGCAGTAAGATATTCTAACTCAAATAAAATTTAAAGTGTAAAAGTTTAAGCAAAGAAAATTTTATCACTATAAATGCAAGGTCAAATCTGCAAATTCATTTTGCGAAAACCTTTATAAAAAATTATATTTTGCTCTTTCACAAAATTTCTCAGCAGCTCAGTAGCTCAGCTCATACTTATACTCATAAGTCATTAATTCTAATTACGTGCCGGTGTCACATTAGTCACAAAGCTTTAGCCTTGTAGAATACTTCCTAGCATACTCATTGATAACATCAGAGTACACCAGCTTAACGTCCTTATGAATAGCTAGCATTGCCAGACCATTTATCCGAGATTCTCCCATGACAGAACGGGTTTTTGTTAGTAGCAGCCGAAGAGCACTAAATGAGCGCTCTGCAGTACAGCTTGTCACCGGAATTGTAGCAAAAATGCGGAGCAGCTTCAGAATGTTGGGATACAGTGATGGATGACATGACTGTATAGCCGAAATTATACTGTCACTACTGTCATTAGTGCTGTGCTGCAAATCTTTGTCATTTTCATAATCGTTGCATTGAGCCCAAGATGTCTGCCATCGTTCGAATTCTGCCATGCAATCAGTTAGAGAGTCGTCAAGTAGATCTTTGTAAAAATCAAATGCTTCAGCAGCTGCTTCCTTGGCATCTTCACTATTGCAACTTCTGGGCAACAGAAACTCAAGTTTCAAGGCTGCCCTTGAATGGGGAGCAAAGCGACCATCAAGCTCCATGAGAACAGCGTCTAACAGTGGGTACCAGACAGCTCTCTTGTAGTACTCAGCTGCAGTAGCTGCAACTACATTAGACCTGTGCATATTTCGTTTGTCTGATTGTGCTCGCGTCTTTGGTATCTCACTGCCATAAGCCTGCTCAGCAGCACGGAAGCATTCAAAGAATCTGCTGTCGGTGATATCCTGGCGCCAATTCTGAAATGTAGCTTTGATTCGATCAACCTCCTTCTGAGATGATTTAAGGTCCAAGGTTGGGCTCTGTAGTAGAACAGACAAGCCTTTTGTTTGGCCCAAAACTGCTCCGAGAATGTGTAAGCTAACTAGGAAGCTGGGAGACTGGAGCGCATTAGAAATAGCAGCCTCATTTTGTTGCTCAAAGTATTCAACTGTTGCTTCATACAACTCAATGAAAGTAAGCACTGTCGAGTGTGACTCAACAAATCTTGTCGCACAAAAGCCTGTATGCTTCCGCTTAGCAGTCTGGAGGCCACTTTGTTCATTGCATACATTCTTAAAGGCCTGGGTTCTTTGTGAGGAATTGGCAAAATAGTTGTTGACATCACTGATTGTTGTATGAGCCGCTTTGATTTCCCGAATTGAAGTTGCAGCTTTGCGGACAACAAGATTGAGGCAGTGACTTGAACAATGTACAAATATTGCATGCTGACATTTTTGAGCAACAAGTGCCTGCGTTCCATTTTCCTTACCACTCATTGCAGATGCACCATCATAAGCTTGTGCAACACAATTTGCTCGTGAAAGTCCAAGGTCATCTAGCATGTCCAATATTGCACTGGAAATTGCTTGCCCAGTTTGATGGTGAAGCTTGATGAATGCAACAAATTTTTCAGTAGCAATGTTCCGATTGTCCAAGTAGCGCAGACATAGCGACAGTTGCTCAGTGCGTGCCACATCACATGTTTCATCAGCAATTATTGCATAGTATTCTGCAGAATGCACAGGAGCAACAACTTGTCTTAGAATCACGGTGCCAATGCAGTCAATAATGCGATTTTGTACTTGAGGGGATAAAAACGTTGCATTCAGTGGTGCTTTAGTGATAAGCTGCTTCAGTTTGGAATCACTGAGACATTGCTTTTGTAGAAGGGCACGTAGATTTCCTTGACGGTAATCTATTGACATTTTGTCTTCAGGTACTTCCAGACGGCCAGCTGCTTCATGGTGCCCTCGTAAGGCCTGATTGGTTCGACCAAGAAATTCTATTTCATGCAGTACTGCTTCAAAAATGTAGCGGTTGTTCTCGACTTCAACTGATGCCTGTGTATGTAGTTGCTTAGAAATACCTACACTTGGAGCCTCAGTTGTAGATTGTCTTCTTAATTCAAGAAGGCAAGTAACGGCATCACAGTGAAACTGTGTTGCAAGATGACAGGTGTAGGCTCCATCTTGACCATAAATTTTTTTAAACGATGTTAGTGGTTTCACTACCAGGGTGCCCACAGAAGCAGCTTTGTTTGTTCCAACATCAGGAGGTGCAAACAGTACACAAGCGAGGCAGAGAACTCCTTTGAGGCTCGGAGAATAATAGAACCATTGGTTCTTGTCACCTGTTAGATGAGAAGCATTCAAATGCTTGCGGACAATTTTTCCTCTTACTTGGTGCTCTGAATAAGGTAGATTAGTTGTTATTTTTCTAGTATGAAGAACAAACCTTAGGCGCTGTTCATAGGTTAGTGCATTATTCTCTCTCATATTCAGAGCAGCTGCAATGTCCAGATCCAGATCTAGAGTCTCAATTGACTGTGTCTGTCTGTTGTCTTCTGGAACTGGCTGTTCTTGTCTCTGATGCTGTTCTTGATGTTGAGACTGAGACTGAGATTGAGACTGAGGGCACTGAGACTGAGCATCTTGCACATCTGTAGCATGGTCTGAAGCATGGCCATGGGTAAAAAATGTAGCAATGCTACTTTGTTTTAACTTTTTTGCTGATGATGCCAGCTTGATTGCTTTATTTGCTTGAAATTGTAAGTTGCCAAATTTAGTGGTGGACTGGTGGTCTCTTGGCCCTTGGCCTGGCTGAAAACCTGAAATTACATATTAATGCAGTTTTATGAACTTAAAGTGTTTGATATATAGTTACTAAATCAGTCAAGAGTCAATTTATAAATTCTATCCAGCTAAAATAGAATAATGGAAATTTGAATTAACTAATTAGTCTAATTTTATAACATGTAATGATCTGCAATCTTTATTTACATTCATTTAACTATCTTGATAAGTTAATAGATACTTTTCAAATATCTAGTTTAATTATAGCAATAATATAATAGTTATAATTATTATTAGTTGCCTAAAGGATCATTAAGATCGTAAGACAAACAACCTTAATCTTCTAATATTAATAGCCAATTTTTAGCCATCATCATATATATTATATTGATCAAATTAAAATATAATACTAGGAACTAGGTAGACTATTTGAAAAGCTTAAAGCAGGCGCGTAGCCAGGATTTCCTTCTGGGGGGGGTCACAGGCTCACAGTGGCAACTGGGGCAGGGGGTAAAAGTTAGTAAGTCATTGCCCTGCCCATAAGGCATAGGCCATAGTTACTGGAAGGCTATGCAATAACCGCTGAAATTCATACTGCTTAGCTGTAAGAAAACTCAAATAAAACTGATGATTTTCTAATGCAGAATGAGCAGTAAGATATTCTAACTCAAATAAAATTTAAAGTGTAAAAGTTTAAGCAAAGAAAATTTTATCACTATAAATGCAAGGTCAAATCTGCAAATTCATTTTGCGAAAACCTTTATAAAAAATTATATTTTGCTCTTTCACAAAATTTCTCAGCAGCTCAGTAGCTCAGCTCATACTTATACTCATAAGTCATTAATTCTAATTACGTGCCGGTGTCACATTAGTCACAAAGCTTTAGCCTTGTAGAATACTTCCTAGCATACTCATTGATAACATCAGAGTACACCAGCTTAACGTCCTTATGAATAGCTAGCATTGCCAGACCATTTATCCGAGATTCTCCCATGACAGAACGGGTTTTTGTTAGTAGCAGCCGAAGAGCACTAAATGAGCGCTCTGCAGTACAGCTTGTCACCGGAATTGTAGCAAAAATGCGGAGCAGCTTCAGAATGTTGGGATACAGTGATGGATGACATGACTGTATAGCCGAAATTATACTGTCACTACTGTCATTAGTGCTGTGCTGCAAATCTTTGTCATTTTCATAATCGTTGCATTGAGCCCAAGATGTCTGCCATCGTTCGAATTCTGCCATGCAATCAGTTAGAGAGTCGTCAAGTAGATCTTTGTAAAAATCAAATGCTTCAGCAGCTGCTTCCTTGGCATCTTCACTATTGCAACTTCTGGGCAACAGAAACTCAAGTTTCAAGGCTGCCCTTGAATGGGGAGCAAAGCGACCATCAAGCTCCATGAGAACAGCGTCTAACAGTGGGTACCAGACAGCTCTCTTGTAGTACTCAGCTGCAGTAGCTGCAACTACATTAGACCTGTGCATATTTCGTTTGTCTGATTGTGCTCGCGTCTTTGGTATCTCACTGCCATAAGCCTGCTCAGCAGCACGGAAGCATTCAAAGAATCTGCTGTCGGTGATATCCTGGCGCCAATTCTGAAATGTAGCTTTGATTCGATCAACCTCCTTCTGAGATGATTTAAGGTCCAAGGTTGGGCTCTGTAGTAGAACAGACAAGCCTTTTGTTTGGCCCAAAACTGCTCCGAGAATGTGTAAGCTAACTAGGAAGCTGGGAGACTGGAGCGCATTAGAAATAGCAGCCTCATTTTGTTGCTCAAAGTATTCAACTGTTGCTTCATACAACTCAATGAAAGTAAGCACTGTCGAGTGTGACTCAACAAATCTTGTCGCACAAAAGCCTGTATGCTTCCGCTTAGCAGTCTGGAGGCCACTTTGTTCATTGCATACATTCTTAAAGGCCTGGGTTCTTTGTGAGGAATTGGCAAAATAGTTGTTGACATCACTGATTGTTGTATGAGCCGCTTTGATTTCCCGAATTGAAGTTGCAGCTTTGCGGACAACAAGATTGAGGCAGTGACTTGAACAATGTACAAATATTGCATGCTGACATTTTTGAGCAACAAGTGCCTGCGTTCCATTTTCCTTACCACTCATTGCAGATGCACCATCATAAGCTTGTGCAACACAATTTGCTCGTGAAAGTCCAAGGTCATCTAGCATGTCCAATATTGCACTGGAAATTGCTTGCCCAGTTTGATGGTGAAGCTTGATGAATGCAACAAATTTTTCAGTAGCAATGTTCCGATTGTCCAAGTAGCGCAGACATAGCGACAGTTGCTCAGTGCGTGCCACATCACATGTTTCATCAGCAATTATTGCATAGTATTCTGCAGAATGCACAGGAGCAACAACTTGTCTTAGAATCACGGTGCCAATGCAGTCAATAATGCGATTTTGTACTTGAGGGGATAAAAACGTTGCATTCAGTGGTGCTTTAGTGATAAGCTGCTTCAGTTTGGAATCACTGAGACATTGCTTTTGTAGAAGGGCACGTAGATTTCCTTGACGGTAATCTATTGACATTTTGTCTTCAGGTACTTCCAGACGGCCAGCTGCTTCATGGTGCCCTCGTAAGGCCTGATTGGTTCGACCAAGAAATTCTATTTCATGCAGTACTGCTTCAAAAATGTAGCGGTTGTTCTCGACTTCAACTGATGCCTGTGTATGTAGTTGCTTAGAAATACCTACACTTGGAGCCTCAGTTGTAGATTGTCTTCTTAATTCAAGAAGGCAAGTAACGGCATCACAGTGAAACTGTGTTGCAAGATGACAGGTGTAGGCTCCATCTTGACCATAAATTTTTTTAAACGATGTTAGTGGTTTCACTACCAGGGTGCCCACAGAAGCAGCTTTGTTTGTTCCAACATCAGGAGGTGCAAACAGTACACAAGCGAGGCAGAGAACTCCTTTGAGGCTCGGAGAATAATAGAACCATTGGTTCTTGTCACCTGTTAGATGAGAAGCATTCAAATGCTTGCGGACAATTTTTCCTCTTACTTGGTGCTCTGAATAAGGTAGATTAGTTGTTATTTTTCTAGTATGAAGAACAAACCTTAGGCGCTGTTCATAGGTTAGTGCATTATTCTCTCTCATATTCAGAGCAGCTGCAATGTCCAGATCCAGATCTAGAGTCTCAATTGACTGTGTCTGTCTGTTGTCTTCTGGAACTGGCTGTTCTTGTCTCTGATGCTGTTCTTGATGTTGAGACTGAGACTGAGATTGAGACTGAGGGCACTGAGACTGAGCATCTTGCACATCTGTAGCATGGTCTGAAGCATGGCCATGGGTAAAAAATGTAGCAATGCTACTTTGTTTTAACTTTTTTGCTGATGATGCCAGCTTGATTGCTTTATTTGCTTGAAATTGTAAGTTGCCAAATTTAGTGGTGGACTGGTGGTCTCTTGGCCCTTGGCCTGGCTGAAAACCTGAAATTACATATTAATGCAGTTTTATGAACTTAAAGTGTTTGATATATAGTTACTAAATCAGTCAAGAGTCAATTTATAAATTCTATCCAGCTAAAATAGAATAATGGAAATTTGAATTAACTAATTAGTCTAATTTTATAACATGTAATGATCTGCAATCTTTATTTACATTCATTTAACTATCTTGATAAGTTAATAGATACTTTTCAAATATCTAGTTTAATTATAGCAATAATATAATAGTTATAATTATTATTAGTTGCCTAAAGGATCATTAAGATCGTAAGACAAACAACCTTAATCTTCTAATATTAATAGCCAATTTTTAGCCATCATCATATATATTATATTGATCAAATTAAAATATAATACTAGGAACTAGGTAGACTATTTGAAAAGCTTAAAGCAGGCGCGTAGCCAGGATTTCCTTCTGGGGGGGGTCACAGGCTCACAGTGGCAACTGGGGCAGGGGGTAAAAGTTAGTAAGTCATTGCCCTGCCCATAAGGCATAGGCCATAGTTACTGGAAGGCTATGCAATAACCGCTGAAATTCATACTGCTTAGCTGTAAGAAAACTCAAATAAAACTGATGATTTTCTAATGCAGAATGAGCAGTAAGATATTCTAACTCAAATAAAATTTAAAGTGTAAAAGTTTAAGCAAAGAAAATTTTATCACTATAAATGCAAGGTCAAATCTGCAAATTCATTTTGCGAAAACCTTTATAAAAAATTATATTTTGCTCTTTCACAAAATTTCTCAGCAGCTCAGTAGCTCAGCTCATACTTATACTCATAAGTCATTAATTCTAATTACGTGCCGGTGTCACATTAGTCACAAAGCTTTAGCCTTGTAGAATACTTCCTAGCATACTCATTGATAACATCAGAGTACACCAGCTTAACGTCCTTATGAATAGCTAGCATTGCCAGACCATTTATCCGAGATTCTCCCATGACAGAACGGGTTTTTGTTAGTAGCAGCCGAAGAGCACTAAATGAGCGCTCTGCAGTACAGCTTGTCACCGGAATTGTAGCAAAAATGCGGAGCAGCTTCAGAATGTTGGGATACAGTGATGGATGACATGACTGTATAGCCGAAATTATACTGTCACTACTGTCATTAGTGCTGTGCTGCAAATCTTTGTCATTTTCATAATCGTTGCATTGAGCCCAAGATGTCTGCCATCGTTCGAATTCTGCCATGCAATCAGTTAGAGAGTCGTCAAGTAGATCTTTGTAAAAATCAAATGCTTCAGCAGCTGCTTCCTTGGCATCTTCACTATTGCAACTTCTGGGCAACAGAAACTCAAGTTTCAAGGCTGCCCTTGAATGGGGAGCAAAGCGACCATCAAGCTCCATGAGAACAGCGTCTAACAGTGGGTACCAGACAGCTCTCTTGTAGTACTCAGCTGCAGTAGCTGCAACTACATTAGACCTGTGCATATTTCGTTTGTCTGATTGTGCTCGCGTCTTTGGTATCTCACTGCCATAAGCCTGCTCAGCAGCACGGAAGCATTCAAAGAATCTGCTGTCGGTGATATCCTGGCGCCAATTCTGAAATGTAGCTTTGATTCGATCAACCTCCTTCTGAGATGATTTAAGGTCCAAGGTTGGGCTCTGTAGTAGAACAGACAAGCCTTTTGTTTGGCCCAAAACTGCTCCGAGAATGTGTAAGCTAACTAGGAAGCTGGGAGACTGGAGCGCATTAGAAATAGCAGCCTCATTTTGTTGCTCAAAGTATTCAACTGTTGCTTCATACAACTCAATGAAAGTAAGCACTGTCGAGTGTGACTCAACAAATCTTGTCGCACAAAAGCCTGTATGCTTCCGCTTAGCAGTCTGGAGGCCACTTTGTTCATTGCATACATTCTTAAAGGCCTGGGTTCTTTGTGAGGAATTGGCAAAATAGTTGTTGACATCACTGATTGTTGTATGAGCCGCTTTGATTTCCCGAATTGAAGTTGCAGCTTTGCGGACAACAAGATTGAGGCAGTGACTTGAACAATGTACAAATATTGCATGCTGACATTTTTGAGCAACAAGTGCCTGCGTTCCATTTTCCTTACCACTCATTGCAGATGCACCATCATAAGCTTGTGCAACACAATTTGCTCGTGAAAGTCCAAGGTCATCTAGCATGTCCAATATTGCACTGGAAATTGCTTGCCCAGTTTGATGGTGAAGCTTGATGAATGCAACAAATTTTTCAGTAGCAATGTTCCGATTGTCCAAGTAGCGCAGACATAGCGACAGTTGCTCAGTGCGTGCCACATCACATGTTTCATCAGCAATTATTGCATAGTATTCTGCAGAATGCACAGGAGCAACAACTTGTCTTAGAATCACGGTGCCAATGCAGTCAATAATGCGATTTTGTACTTGAGGGGATAAAAACGTTGCATTCAGTGGTGCTTTAGTGATAAGCTGCTTCAGTTTGGAATCACTGAGACATTGCTTTTGTAGAAGGGCACGTAGATTTCCTTGACGGTAATCTATTGAAATTTTGTCTTCAGGTACTTCCAGACGGCCAGCTGCTTCATGGTGCCCTCGTAAGGCCTGATTGGTTCGACCAAGAAATTCTATTTCATGCAGTACTGCTTCAAAAATGTAGCGGTTGTTCTCGACTTCAACTGATGCCTGTGTATGTAGTTGCTTAGAAATACCTACACTTGGAGCCTCAGTTGTAGATTGTCTTCTTAATTCAAGAAGGCAAGTAACGGCATCACAGTGAAACTGTGTTGCAAGATGACAGGTGTAGGCTCCATCTTGACCATAAATTTTTTTAAACGATGTTAGTGGTTTCACTACCAGGGTGCCCACAGAAGCAGCTTTGTTTGTTCCAACATCAGGAGGTGCAAACAGTACACAAGCGAGGCAGAGAACTCCTTTGAGGCTCGGAGAATAATAGAACCATTGGTTCTTGTCACCTGTTAGATGAGAAGCATTCAAATGCTTGCGGACAATTTTTCCTCTTACTTGGTGCTCTGAATAAGGTAGATTAGTTGTTATTTTTCTAGTATGAAGAACAAACCTTAGGCGCTGTTCATAGGTTAGTGCATTATTCTCTCTCATATTCAGAGCAGCTGCAATGTCCAGATCCAGATCTAGAGTCTCAATTGACTGTGTCTGTCTGTTGTCTTCTGGAACTGGCTGTTCTTGTCTCTGATGCTGTTCTTGATGTTGAGACTGAGACTGAGATTGAGACTGAGGGCACTGAGACTGAGCATCTTGCACATCTGTAGCATGGTCTGAAGCATGGCCATGGGTAAAAAATGTAGCAATGCTACTTTGTTTTAACTTTTTTGCTGATGATGCCAGCTTGATTGCTTTATTTGCTTGAAATTGTAAGTTGCCAAATTTAGTGGTGGACTGGTGGTCTCTTGGCCCTTGGCCTGGCTGAAAACCTGAAATTACATATTAATGCAGTTTTATGAACTTAAAGTGTTTGATATATAGTTACTAAATCAGTCAAGAGTCAATTTATAAATTCTATCCAGCTAAAATAGAATAATGGAAATTTGAATTAACTAATTAGTCTAATTTTATAACATGTAATGATCTGCAATCTTTATTTACATTCATTTAACTATCTTGATAAGTTAATAGATACTTTTCAAATATCTAGTTTAATTATAGCAATAATATAATAGTTATAATTATTATTAGTTGCCTAAAGGATCATTAAGATCGTAAGACAAACAACCTTAATCTTCTAATATTAATAGCCAATTTTTAGCCATCATCATATATATTATATTGATCAAATTAAAATATAATACTAGGAACTAGGTAGACTATTTGAAAAGCTTAAAGCAGGCGCGTAGCCAGGATTTCCTTCTGGGGGGGGTCACAGGCTCACAGTGGCAACTGGGGCAGGGGGTAAAAGTTAGTAAGTCATTGCCCTGCCCATAAGGCATAGGCCATAGTTACTGGAAGGCTATGCAATAACCGCTGAAATTCATACTGCTTAGCTGTAAGAAAACTCAAATAAAACTGATGATTTTCTAATGCAGAATGAGCAGTAAGATATTCTAACTCAAATAAAATTTAAAGTGTAAAAGTTTAAGCAAAGAAAATTTTATCACTATAAATGCAAGGTCAAATCTGCAAATTCATTTTGCGAAAACCTTTATAAAAAATTATATTTTGCTCTTTCACAAAATTTCTCAGCAGCTCAGTAGCTCAGCTCATACTTATACTCATAAGTCATTAATTCTAATTACGTGCCGGTGTCACATTAGTCACAAAGCTTTAGCCTTGTAGAATACTTCCTAGCATACTCATTGATAACATCAGAGTACACCAGCTTAACGTCCTTATGAATAGCTAGCATTGCCAGACCATTTATCCGAGATTCTCCCATGACAGAACGGGTTTTTGTTAGTAGCAGCCGAAGAGCACTAAATGAGCGCTCTGCAGTACAGCTTGTCACCGGAATTGTAGCAAAAATGCGGAGCAGCTTCAGAATGTTGGGATACAGTGATGGATGACATGACTGTATAGCCGAAATTATACTGTCACTACTGTCATTAGTGCTGTGCTGCAAATCTTTGTCATTTTCATAATCGTTGCATTGAGCCCAAGATGTCTGCCATCGTTCGAATTCTGCCATGCAATCAGTTAGAGAGTCGTCAAGTAGATCTTTGTAAAAATCAAATGCTTCAGCAGCTGCTTCCTTGGCATCTTCACTATTGCAACTTCTGGGCAACAGAAACTCAAGTTTCAAGGCTGCCCTTGAATGGGGAGCAAAGCGACCATCAAGCTCCATGAGAACAGCGTCTAACAGTGGGTACCAGACAGCTCTCTTGTAGTACTCAGCTGCAGTAGCTGCAACTACATTAGACCTGTGCATATTTCGTTTGTCTGATTGTGCTCGCGTCTTTGGTATCTCACTGCCATAAGCCTGCTCAGCAGCACGGAAGCATTCAAAGAATCTGCTGTCGGTGATATCCTGGCGCCAATTCTGAAATGTAGCTTTGATTCGATCAACCTCCTTCTGAGATGATTTAAGGTCCAAGGTTGGGCTCTGTAGTAGAACAGACAAGCCTTTTGTTTGGCCCAAAACTGCTCCGAGAATGTGTAAGCTAACTAGGAAGCTGGGAGACTGGAGCGCATTAGAAATAGCAGCCTCATTTTGTTGCTCAAAGTATTCAACTGTTGCTTCATACAACTCAATGAAAGTAAGCACTGTCGAGTGTGACTCAACAAATCTTGTCGCACAAAAGCCTGTATGCTTCCGCTTAGCAGTCTGGAGGCCACTTTGTTCATTGCATACATTCTTAAAGGCCTGGGTTCTTTGTGAGGAATTGGCAAAATAGTTGTTGACATCACTGATTGTTGTATGAGCCGCTTTGATTTCCCGAATTGAAGTTGCAGCTTTGCGGACAACAAGATTGAGGCAGTGACTTGAACAATGTACAAATATTGCATGCTGACATTTTTGAGCAACAAGTGCCTGCGTTCCATTTTCCTTACCACTCATTGCAGATGCACCATCATAAGCTTGTGCAACACAATTTGCTCGTGAAAGTCCAAGGTCATCTAGCATGTCCAATATTGCACTGGAAATTGCTTGCCCAGTTTGATGGTGAAGCTTGATGAATGCAACAAATTTTTCAGTAGCAATGTTCCGATTGTCCAAGTAGCGCAGACATAGCGACAGTTGCTCAGTGCGTGCCACATCACATGTTTCATCAGCAATTATTGCATAGTATTCTGCAGAATGCACAGGAGCAACAACTTGTCTTAGAATCACGGTGCCAATGCAGTCAATAATGCGATTTTGTACTTGAGGGGATAAAAACGTTGCATTCAGTGGTGCTTTAGTGATAAGCTGCTTCAGTTTGGAATCACTGAGACATTGCTTTTGTAGAAGGGCACGTAGATTTCCTTGACGGTAATCTATTGACATTTTGTCTTCAGGTACTTCCAGACGGCCAGCTGCTTCATGGTGCCCTCGTAAGGCCTGATTGGTTCGACCAAGAAATTCTATTTCATGCAGTACTGCTTCAAAAATGTAGCGGTTGTTCTCGACTTCAACTGATGCCTGTGTATGTAGTTGCTTAGAAATACCTACACTTGGAGCCTCAGTTGTAGATTGTCTTCTTAATTCAAGAAGGCAAGTAACGGCATCACAGTGAAACTGTGTTGCAAGATGACAGGTGTAGGCTCCATCTTGACCATAAATTTTTTTAAACGATGTTAGTGGTTTCACTACCAGGGTGCCCACAGAAGCAGCTTTGTTTGTTCCAACATCAGGAGGTGCAAACAGTACACAAGCGAGGCAGAGAACTCCTTTGAGGCTCGGAGAATAATAGAACCATTGGTTCTTGTCACCTGTTAGATGAGAAGCATTCAAATGCTTGCGGACAATTTTTCCTCTTACTTGGTGCTCTGAATAAGGTAGATTAGTTGTTATTTTTCTAGTATGAAGAACAAACCTTAGGCGCTGTTCATAGGTTAGTGCATTATTCTCTCTCATATTCAGAGCAGCTGCAATGTCCAGATCCAGATCTAGAGTCTCAATTGACTGTGTCTGTCTGTTGTCTTCTGGAACTGGCTGTTCTTGTCTCTGATGCTGTTCTTGATGTTGAGACTGAGACTGAGATTGAGACTGAGGGCACTGAGACTGAGCATCTTGCACATCTGTAGCATGGTCTGAAGCATGGCCATGGGTAAAAAATGTAGCAATGCTACTTTGTTTTAACTTTTTTGCTGATGATGCCAGCTTGATTGCTTTATTTGCTTGAAATTGTAAGTTGCCAAATTTAGTGGTGGACTGGTGGTCTCTTGGCCCTTGGCCTGGCTGAAAACCTGAAATTACATATTAATGCAGTTTTATGAACTTAAAGTGTTTGATATATAGTTACTAAATCAGTCAAGAGTCAATTTATAAATTCTATCCAGCTAAAATAGAATAATGGAAATTTGAATTAACTAATTAGTCTAATTTTATAACATGTAATGATCTGCAATCTTTATTTACATTCATTTAACTATCTTGATAAGTTAATAGATACTTTTCAAATATCTAGTTTAATTATAGCAATAATATAATAGTTATAATTATTATTAGTTGCCTAAAGGATCATTAAGATCGTAAGACAAACAACCTTAATCTTCTAATATTAATAGCCAATTTTTAGCCATCATCATATATATTATATTGATCAAATTAAAATATAATACTAGGAACTAGGTAGACTATTTGAAAAGCTTAAAGCCTAAACATATCAAGTGTATATTTACCAGCCATAAAATTGGAATTTACTGTGTGTTAGGTGTATAAATAAAAACTAAGTAGATTAAAAATTCAAAATGATATTAAATCATTAAATGTAATGGCTCAAAGCCTTAAAGCTTAAAATGGAGCTCAACTAGGCAGTCTAAGCTTACATATTACATTAGGATATTATATTAATTAAAAATAAAAGGTATATTCTAGAAAACTTTTTGATATATCATATATCACAATATTATTGTATTATATTTTTATATATATACTATGCATATAATGCAAAAATTAAACTTTTCATAACTAAGGTAGGTTTATTTTTATCTAATCTAAGCTTAGGCTTAGAAAGGCAGGTTCATCTAAATCTAAGATCTAGCTTTACAAACACTAAAAAATTCATATAGCTAGCTTACAAGAACAAAATCAAGATTCTCTATAACTAAAATGCATTTTTATTTGGTAAGTACATGTCTACATGACATGACAGCTAAGAATGATCAATGATTCCTAAACATGCATGACATGGAAACATGCTTGAATTTACCTTAAAACATGCTAGAAATTTGAATTTTCAAAATTTACGAGTTACGAGTTACGACTTAACGGCATTGTCCACTGACTGACAATTGATGACTAAAGTGAAACTGTTGTCTGTTGAGTGACAAGCTAATGAGTCAACTATTGACTGTTAATGTTATGTTTGTAAAATATACTGATTGCTTTGGCGGCCTTGCCTGATTTGATTGTATTTATAAATATAATAACATATCTACGTACATGATAAATTGCAAACATATTTTGCTTTAAATTTTAAAATTACAAAAAATTGATTTTCTAACTTCAAAAATTTGGTCTACATCAGCCGTCTGGGGGGGGTCATGACCCCCATGACCCCCCCCTTGGCTACGCCCCTGGTAGTGGTGATGGTTTAAACATTGTCAAAAAGAAAATTTTCTTTTCTTTACCCTGACCTAAGACCTACCGTATATCCTCTGTCCACATAGTCCACCATCTGTGGTATCAGTTTCAATTTGCGGCAATGTGCAGTCTGGTCATAATAACCGTCATATTGTATTGATGCTGAAAATTTTTTGGTCATTTACTCATTTAGATTACCTTACCCTCCGAGTTGAAGTAGCATCATGGGTCTTTTATTATTACCCAGAATAAAGCTTGGTTTAACAGTTTACGTTCTTCGGACTTCTGAAGCTTAATTAAATCTTTTCGATTTGCTTGTATAAGTTGTATTTACAATGAAATTTAATCCAATACTTAAGTAGGCCTGTTAGTTAGGCTAATCTTATATATATCTTATATATATATACTCATTTAGATTACCTTACCCTCCGAGTTGAAGTAGCATCATGGGTCTGTCATTATTACCCAGAATAAAGCTTGGTTTAACAGTTTACATTCTTCGGACTCCTGAACCTTAATTAAATCTTTTCGATTTGCTTGTATAAGTTGTATTTACAATGAAATTTAATCCAATACTTAAGTAGGCCTGTTAGTTAGGCTAATCTTATATATATCTTATATATGCAATTTTGGCCTATTTCTAATTCTAGGCCCTAGTTGCTATAGTTTCATAAGATTGTATTTAGAATTAGGCCTAGGCCTAGCCTAGATGTATTCTAGCTAGGTGCATTCCAAATATGTTTTGTAATAAACCCCTAATAAGTCTTGTCTTGGCCTATAAAATAGGCCTAGGCCTAACTAAAAATGATTTTGGTAGCCCCATGCCTGTTATTATTAGGCCTACCTATGGCTATGCATAAAAAGTCTTTTTACCTTGTAGGATATAGATCAATCTAAAACAGTTATAAAAATCTAAATCTTTAGAATCCAATGCTTGTGTAATCATAACCATTTTGCAGCCAAGGTTTCAAATATATCAGAGACAGATACCCTTCCCTATTAAGTGTGCCATATCTTAGGCTAATTGCATTAGCAAAAATATACTGTTGCTATTGACTAGGCCTAATTAGGCTTAGTAATTATATACTAAGAACTAAGGTATTTTAGTATCTAAAGACAGTCATATTCATTTCCACTATTTAGGTGGAGCATAGATACCAAAGGTCTATATTGCAGACAGTTGTCAATGTATGCTGGAACTGGAAAGAAAAACACAAAAATTAAAAATGTATACCATAAATCCAAAAATATACACCAAAGGAGCAAAAAAAGGTCCCGCAAACTTTGCTGACACTAAAATTGAAAATATGAAAATTTGTATGCCAATTTCTCAAAATTGTATGCCAATTTCTCAAAAGTGTATGCCAAACCCTTGTTTGAAGCAAGTGTAGGCTATGCCGGAAATTTCCTCCATATACCCCCCTTCCACAATTTATGGCCAAAGGTTTGGGTGCACTAGCATGCCAGAAAATTCTACAACTGTGCTAGACATTGTCTACAAAAATAACCATTGGCTGCAATAATGAATCCAAGAACAAGAAAAAAATTTATCTGCCAATTAATTTAATTCTAGTATCAATGGCTAATTAAAATATAGGTCCTAGCAAATATAGGTTTCTAGGACTTAGTTAAATTTTGTAATTTTAATAAATCTTTTTGGATACTTGCTATTATTTAGCATGCAGATCCAGTGGTGTGGCTAGGAGAGAGGATATGGGATATATCCCCCAAGTGGCAGAAAAATTGTGGGAAAGTTGAAAGAAAGAAGGAGCATGGGAGTATTACTATTAAAATAGTCATTTTTATCTATTATAGCAATTTAAATTGTTCATTCAAATAAATTTTTAACTTTTATTTATCCCCCTATCAAAAATCCTAGCTAGCTATGCCACTGTGTAGATCCATATCATTTGAATTTATAATTTTTATTTCTCTGTGTAGCTTTTTGTATAATAATGGTGTAACAGTGCTTTTTCTTCTCTTCTAATCTATGTAGTTCCCTGATAGCATTTACAGTGCCAAGCAGCAAGCAATTATCCTGTCCAAAAGGTGTTTCCATAAATCAGAGGGTCATAGCTTTCAATTTCTAGATTTCTAAACTTCAGTCCCTACTTATCTAACATCAGTCTCTAATATCTCATGTATTGGCACTGGGCCCAATAGCACTATGGCTCAATCCTTGGCATCTATTTTGAGATTAAAAAGTAAAACATTTATCACATATTTGAAGTTATAATTTGTGGTTTTATTTATTTTGGTTTGAAATATATCTTTATAAATTTTTTTGCAAAAATGAAACTAATAGTTTTTTTGTAAATAAATTTGCATATTTTGTGTTTTGTCCAGTGTCCTATTGCTATCAATAGCAAATGTAGGTTAAACTCTGAGCATGCTAGCTTGCCAATTCAATAGATGCATTGAATGATGGCCCTCTCAGTTTTGAATGGTTTATCCATTGCGCTCTGAGTAATTGCGTTAGAGAGAACAGATAATGGTCGGTAGGTTTTTCTTTACTAGCTGTGTAGGCGGTTGCATGCATAATTTTCATTGGCTAGCTGAATTTAGCAAGCAGGCTCTCTCCTCTCTGTTGGCAATAAATATACTTCTGAGAACCCATGTAAGATTGTCAACTGTCAGTTGTGACCCTGCCAAAAAAACCATTTCTAGCAAACTTAGACCAAGCCTCGTCCAACCAAAAAAAAATGGGCTTACTATCCGAGGGCACGCCGCTAACCTGGTCGGAGACGCAGAAATACTGCGAACACGTCCGCCAGCACGGCATCCAACAGTTCATCAGTCTGTATAAACGATTGAAAGATCGCACTAAAGACTCGTTGAAATGGGGCGACGAAGTTGAATATCAATTAGTTAGATTGGTGAAATCGACGACGCCTACGGGAGAAAGTGGCGAACAACAACAACAGCAGCAACAGCAGCAGAATTCCCAGTACACGGCCCAACTAGCTCTCATAGCCGATTCCCTACTGCCTGTACTGCAACGCGAAGAAATCGAACGAGGCGCCGAGGCGTCCACGCTCTGGCGTCCGGAATACGCTGCCTACATGGTTGAAGGCGTGCCTGGCCAACCATATGGCCATCTATTGGCACATTTGAACCTTGTCGAGGCTAATATGAAACGACGTCGGGCTCAGGTGCAGAACCTGCTCGGGCCGGACATGCACGCTCTGACTTTGACAGCGTTTCCTAGATTGGGCTGTCCGGATTTCTGCTATCCGCCTGCTGATCCTACTCCGGCTAGTGGCGTGTCTTGCAGCGCCTTCCTACCCGATCAGGTTATTTATTCGGGTCATCCGAGGTTTCGGTGAGTTGACTATTGAACATATTTCTCAGTGCCTGAATTATTATAGTCATATTTGACGATGCGTCTTTTCGGCGCTGTGTGGACCATGTGCTAAACTAGAGGCTAATATAGACGACTCACTAGTTAAGCGAACGACAATCGCCTCAGGGGGAAGGCGAAGGGGGCTGCCCATAATTTCATGGCCTTTAGGCTCGTGAGGTTTTTCTTGCTGCGTTTTATCTGGGAGTATTTAGCTTAGAATAAAACTTTTGTATTTATGAAAAGAAGGAATGAGTTTTTAGGCCACGAGTGAATGCTTTTACGTGTGGGTGGGTGTTGGGGTGACCTCGCTTTACTTTTCTTGTGGTTGTAATTTGTTAAATTGATACAATAGTTTAGGCATTTAATGAGTTTATTATTTAAAATTATTATGCTTCGTAGAGAACGTTGTTGGTCTATTATAAGCGATTAACCTGACAGAGCAGTACAAGTTACAGGCAGAAAAATACGGGAGGGGGGCAGCTGGTCAAATGTTATCGTCCAATCGTACTATAAAATTTTATTAAATACGTTTCTATTACGTTGCCGCAACGAATGTTTGCTTGCTGTCTGGATTTTTTTGTCTATCTTTCTCTCTGCGCGTGAGCCCCTAGGCATTTTTTATTATCTTTTTTTAAATCTCTCTCTCTTTCATTTCATTTTGCTTGTTTTACATTTTTTCTTCTTTTAGTGTTACGCCGGTTAATGGTGAAATTTTTGCTTCTGTTTAGATAATATTTGAACTGGCAACGATTCTTGTGCGTATTGGGGCTGCGTTTTCTTTTTGGCTTTGCATTTTAACTGAATGAACTTCTTTTATTCTACTTACATGATGAGTATTTGTTTTAGCCCTAGGTTATCTCTTTTGTTAGCGACTGCGTTTGTCTGTTCTGTCTGCTTGTCTGTTTGATCGTGTGTATTAAACTTTTTGTCTGTCTGTTTGATTCATCGTCGGATCTGTCTGTTTGTTTCTCTTTCAACAGACTTTCAAGTCTGTCTGTCAGGTCTCTGTTAGTCTGTCGGGTCTATCTGTTAGACTGTCAGGTCTGTCTGTTAGACTGTCAGGTCTGTCTGTTAGACTGTCGGGTCTGTCTGTTAGACTGTCAGGTCTGTCTGTTAGACTGTCAGGTCTGTCTGTTAGACTGTCAGGTCTGTCTGTTAGACTGTCGGGTCTGTCTGTTAGACTGTCAGGTCTGTCTGTTAGACTGTCAGGTCTGTCTGTTAGACTGTCGGGTCTGTCTGTTAGACTGTCAGGTCTGTCTGTTAGACTGTCAGGTCTGTCTGTTAGACTGTCTGTCTGCCTGTCCATTCGCTTTCACCTTCATGCCAAGTTGTAAATCCCGTACAATTGACGCATCCAATAATCGCAGAACCCTGACGCGCAACATTCGCGAGCGGCGCGGCAAGAAGGTGGCCATCAACATCCCCGTCTATCGCGACGTCAACACGCCTGAAGGCCTGCTGGAGCCGGCGACCGAGCACACCAAAGCTGCCCTGCCTGGCCACATCTACATGGACGCCATGGGCTTCGGGATGGGCTGCTGCTGTCTGCAGATGACTTTTCAAGCTTGCAGCATCGATGAAGCCTATCTGCTGTACGATCAGCTGACTCCGCTGAGTCCCGTACTGCTGGCGCTCAGCGCAGCCAGTCCCGTGCATCGCGGCTGGCTAGCCGACACCGACACGCGTTGGCGCGTCATCAGCGGCGCCGTTGATTGTCGGACAGACGAGGAACTCGGGC
>CATNEM010000284.1:295000-407500 GCA_950096795.1 Macrostomum cliftonense | reverse complement strand
TGGGGGAGAGGACCGCTAATTTCTCAGATCCTCATGTTGGGGGCCGCTAATCCCCCAGATCCTCATGTTGGGGGAGAGGACCGCTAATCTCCCAGATCCTCATGATGGGGGCCGCTAATCTCCCAGATCCTCATGATGGGGGCCGCTAATCTCCCAGATCCTCATGTTGGGGGAGAGGACCCCAAATCTCCCAGATCCTCATGTTGGGGGAGAGGACCGCTAATCTCCCAGATCCTCATGATGGGGGCCGCTAATCTCCCAGATCCTCATGTTGGGGGCTGTCACTCTCCCAGATCCTCATGTTTGGGGCTGCCACTCTGCGAGATCATCATGTTTGGGGGCCGCCACTCTACCAGATCCTTATGTTGGGGGGCCACCACTCTCAGTCTCCAATTCGTTGTCAGCACTCAGACGTAATGCCAGACAAATAAGAGAAATAATAAAATGCTCTCCACTCTTGCAGCCACCCAGCTGTCATGTCTCTCACCGAAGAGCTACTCGCCGATTTGGAAGAAACCGCGGCAGCCGCCGCCGATGCTATCAAAGAGGAGCCGATGGACTCGGAGGAGTTCAACAATGCCGGAACGTCGAATGCCGACGCCGCTGCCGCCGCGGCCGCTAAATTGGCCACTTCGGCGCCTGTGCAATCGGTGGCTCGGCTGAGCGACAGCGAGCAGCTGGCCAGGGTGCTGCAACAGATCGAAGCATTCGAGGCCGGGCCGCAAAGGCAGGCTAGCGAAATTCAAGGACCAGTAAGTGCCGTTCTATTGTGTCGATACATATCGGTAGATAACTACTAATGTTGTACCAATGGATAATTAAGCAACATTAGATTAGGATTATAACGAGTTTTGTGCCAATAGTAGCCTGAGCTTCGATACATATCGGTAGATAGAAGCTCATTTTGTACTAGATGAGATTAAAACTTCTATACCTATCGGTAGATAAAAGGCAATTTTGTACCAGTTCAGATTAAAGCTTCTATACATATCGGTAGATAAAAGTCCATTTTTTACCAGTTCAGATTAAAGCTTCTATACATATCGGTAGTATAAAATAATTTTGTAATAACTGATAGGAAACTTCTATACATATCGGTAGATAAGAGGTAATTTTGTAAAGATAAAAGCTCTTGTATATATAGTTAGATAATAGCTCATTTTTACCTGTTGAATTAAAAATTACTATACATATCGGCTGACAAAAGGTAGTTTTGTACCATTTAAGATTTAAACTGCTATACATATCGGTAGATCAAAGCTTTTTTTGTTCCACTTAAGGTTAAAGCTGCTATGCATATCGGTTGATAAAAGCTTTTTTGTTCCATTTAAGATTTAAACTGCTATACATATCGGTAGATCAAAGCTTTTTTGTTCCATTTAAGGTTAAAGCTGCTATACATATCGGCTCATAAAAGCTCATTTTGAACCAGTTGAAATTAAAACTTCGATACATATCGGTAGATTACAGCTTTCAAATAAAAATAACGCAACTCTTTATCCGGTTGACAGGTGGAGTCCGACCCAGAATACCAGCTAATCGTCGAGGCCAACAACCTAGCCGTAAAAATTGACGATGAAATCCACATCATCCACCGCTACTGTCGCGACAAATACGCCACCAGATTCCCGGAACTGGAGACTCTGGTCCCCTCACCTGTAGAATACCTGCAGACAGTGCAACAGCTCGGCAACGAACCGTTAGAGAGGTCGAAATGTCCGGGCACGCTGCGACCCTATCTGGCCCCGGCAACTATCATGGTTGTCTCCGTCACCGCCTCAACTACCCAGGGTGTGAAATTGTCCGACCAAGAGTTGGACTGGATTATGGAAGCCTGCGATATGGCCAGTAGGTTGCTGGTGCATCGGGAGCGGATTCTGGGCTACGTTGAGTCCAGGATGCAGCTCATCGCGCCTAATTTGTCCGCCGTGGTTGGGGCCTCCGTGGCCGCCAAATTGTTGGGCTCCGCTGGCGGCTTGTCTGCGCTGATTCGAATGCCCAGCTGCAATATCCAGGTGAGCTCCCTCCCTGATCCCCGGGTTAATTTCCTCTTTCTCCCCCTCAGATCCCACAGGTTGCTTGGCTCTTTCTCCCCCCTGAGATCCCACAGGTTGCTTGGCTCTTTCTCCCCCCTGACATCCCACAGGTTGCTTGGCTCTTTCTCCCTATGAGATTTCACAGGTTGCTTGGCTATTTCTCCCCCCTGACATCCCACAGGTTGCTTGGCTCTTTTTCCCCTCAGATACCGCATGTTGCTTGGCTATCTGTCCCCCTGAGATCCCACAGGTTGCTTGTCTCTCTCTGCTTTTTGGATCCTCGTGCTGCTGTACTTTTTCTCCCACTCTTCCATATCCTTAACGTGGCATTCTTTCTGCTCCTAAGAGCCTCATGTGGCTACTATTGTGACTCGAACTCTTCAGCTTAGGGCTAGCAATTAAATCGGGCATTTCTTTTAGTACAGTAAAGTACACGTGTTCAGGTGAGCTTCAAAATTGCCTCCCACACCCCGTCAGGTTCTCGGCTCAACCCGCAAGCAGCTCTCCGGATTCTCCAGCGCCACCCAGGGCCTGCACCGGGGCCACCTGTACGAGTGCGCCTCCGTCCGCTCTCTGCCGCCCGATCTGCGGGCCAAAGCCGTTCGCCTGATCGCCGCCAAGTGCACCCTGGCTGCTAGGGTGGACAATTTTCATCAGGCTCCCGACGGCAGCAGGGGCCGCCAGCTCAGCATGGAGCTGGAGCTGAAGTTTGAGAAGCTCATGGAGCCGCCGCCGGTTAAACAGGTCGGACAGACAGACAGACATACAGAAAGATACAGACAGACAGACAGACAGACAGACAGACAAACATACAGAAAGATACAGACAGACAGACAGACAGACAGACAGACAGACAGACAGACAGACAGACACACACACACACACACACACACAGAGACAGACAGACAGACAGACAGACAGAAAGACAGAAAGACAGACAGACAGACACGCAGACAGACAGATAAGCCAATCGCCGATATGTAGCGTACTTATTAATTTATTGAGCCAGCCAAGCGTTACCCCCTCAACCCTCTGCAGGTGAAGCCGCTCAGCGCGCCAATCGATCCGCCGTCGAAGAAGCGAGGCGGCAGGCGGCATCGAAAGATGAAGGAGCGGCTGGGCATGACCGAGATGCGACGGGCCACCAATCGCATTAATTTCGGCGACATTCAGGTTCGATTTTTGGTTTTGGGTTTTAAGATTGCGGGACATAAATAGAAAACAGTACGGAAAGTGAGAAAGAAAGTAGGGGGGGAGAGAGAAAGACAGTAGGGGGAGAGAGAAAGACAGTAGGGGGAGAGAGAAAGACAGTAGGGGGGAGAGAGAAAGACAGTAGGGGGAGAGAGAAAGACAGTAGGGGGAGAGAGAAAGACAGTAGGGGGAGAGAGAAAGACAGTAGGGGGAGAGAGAAAGACAGTAGGTGGAGGGGGAAAGATAGTAGGGGGGAGAGAGAAAGACAGTAGGGGGAGAGGGAAAGACAGTACGGGGGAGACGGAAAGACAGTAGGAGGAGAGGGAAAGACAGTAGGGGGAGAGGGAAAGACAGTAGGGGGAGAGGGACAGACAGTAGGGGGAGAGAGAAAGACAGAAGGGGGAGAGAGAAAGACAGTAGGGGGAGAGAGAAAGACAGTAGGTGGAGGGGGAAAGACAGTAGGGGGGAGAGAGAAAGACAGTAGGGGGAGAGGGAAAGACAGTAGGGGGAGAGGGACAGACAGTAGGGGGAGAGAGAAAGACAGTAGGGGGAGAGGGAAAGACAGTAGGGGGAGAGGGAAAGACAGTAGGGGGAGAGGGACAGACAGTAGGGGGAGAGAGAAAGACAGTAGGGGGAGAGAGAAAGACAGTAGGGGGAGAGGGAAAGACAGTAGGGGGAGAGGGAAAGACAGTAGGGGGAGAGGGAAAGACAGTACGGGGGAGAGGGAAAGACAGTAGGGGGAGAGGGAAAGACAGTACGGGGGAGAGGGAAAGACAGTAGGGGGAGAGGGAAAGACAGTAGGGGGAGAGGGAAAGACAGTAGGGGGAGAGGGAAAGACAGTACGGGGGAGATGGAAAGACAGTACGGGGGAGATGGAAAGACAGTAGGGGGAGAGGGAAAGACAGTAGAGGGAGAGAGAAAGACAGTAGGGGGAGAGAGAAAGACAGTAGGGGGAGAGGGAAAGACAGTAGGGGGAGACGGAAAGACAGTAAGGGGAGAGGGAAAGACAGTAGGGGGAGAGAGAAAGACAGTAGGGGGAGAGGGAAAGACAGTACGGGGAGAGGGAAAGACAGTAGGGGGAGAGGGAAAGACAGTAGGGGGAGAAAGACAGTAGGGGGAGAGGGAAAGACAGTAGGGGGAGAGGGAAAGACAGTAGGGGGAGAGGGAAAGACAGTACGGGGGAGAGGGAAAGACAGTGCGGGGGAGAGGGAAAGACAGTACGGGGGAGAGAGAAAGACAGAAGGGGAAGAGAGAAAGACAGTACGGGGCAGAAGGACAGACAGCACTGAGATACAAAAAACACAAGAAAGCGAAGTGCCGATAAGCCAATAACATCAAACACCCCGCACCAATCCAGGACGACGCCTACCAAGAGGACCTGGGCTTCTCCCTCGGCAACCTGGGCCGCTCTTCCAGCGGTCGAATTCGCGCACCAGTAGCGGACGCCAAGACCAAGGCCCGCGTGTCCAAAGCGCTGGCCCAAAAACTGCAACGCCAGGAGCAGCAGCTGCAACGGCAGGCGCAGGCGCACCAGCAGCTTCACGGCGGCGCCAGCACAATCAGGAAGCCAGTCAGCGGCACTGTGTCCTCCGTAGCCTTCACCCCGGTTCAAGGCCTAGAAATTGTCAATCCCCGAGCCTCGGAGCGTTCAGCCGAGGAGGAGGCCGCCAATGCCAAGTATTTCGGCACGAAGAGCACCTTCTATCACGTCGGCACCGATCTGTTGGGTGCGGCTAAGCGCGCGGCCGGCGCCACTGGAACTTCTAAATCTGGGACTGCTTGATGAATAATACACTGATTGATTGATAGATTGTGGGCTAATTGACTAAGCAAAGAAAATGACAACAAGGTCTGTTGGTTAAAAATAATTTTGTTCATCATTTAAGGCATTTTGTTCAGTCATTTACTATATATAATACTAATAGTAGGAAAACAATGTTAGCAAAGTAGAAGAATAAACGTCCTGTAAATATAATTTATAAGTTTGCTTCACTATATGAAATTTAACAGGAAACTAAAAATTTATGGCAGTTTTTTTTCTGTTTAGGTCTTCTTTTAAAAGCGACGAAAAAATGGTGCTCGAAAGAAGAACCCTGACCAAATGATTATGAGAGAAAAATAATAGCCAGCAATTAATAATGGCTCTAGTTAAGCCTCTGAAATGTCTCAATCCGCTTTCAGCTTGTTGGCCGTCCACAATAGGGCTTTGAGCGCATCCCACAGGCTGGCGCCGTTCAAAATCAACTGGCGCGCCAAACCAATGTAGCCGGCCAGAGTGGCCAGGTGCACCTGGGGGTGGAGGGGGCGGCATTCTTTGGATATCTCCCCTCTATTTCTCCTATATCTCCCCTTTCCATCTCTCCCCTCTCATTTCTCCCCTTCCCATCTCTCCCCTCCCATCTCGCCCTCCTATATCTCCCCTTTCCATCTTTCCCTCTTATTTTTCTTTCTCATTTCTCACCTTTCCATCTCCCATATCTCCCCTCTCATTTCTCCCCTTCCCATTTCTCCCCTCTCATTCTCCCCTTCCCATCTTTCCCCTCTCATTTCTCCCCCTCCCATATCTCCCCTTTACATCCTTCTCTCTCATTTTTCTTTCTCATTTCTCACCTTTCCATCTCCCATCTCTCCCCTCTCATTCTCCCTTCCCATCCCTCCCCTCTCATTTCTCCCCTTCCCATCTCTCCCCTCTCATTCTCCCTTCCCATCCCTCCCCTCTCATTTCTCCCCTTCCCATCTCTCCCCTCTCATTCTCCCTTCCCATCCCTCCCCTCTCATTTCTCCCCTTCCCATCTCTCCCCTCTCATTTCTCCACTTCCCATTTCTCCTCTCTCATTTCTCCCCTTTCCATCTCGGCTCCCACACTTCCACTCTCTATCCCTATGCCGCAAAAGCAACCAACCGGAGTCCGTCCTCGGTGATCCCGATCGTCAATGGCGGCGCCCCTCTGCAGCAGCAGCTGCAGGCAGTCGTCGAAACCGCGCACGGCGCACAGATGCACCGGCGTTCGGCCCTTGGCGTCGCGCGCGTTGACCGGCAATTCCAGACTGTCCACAAGGTAGGCGAGGGTGTCGAGGTCGCCGGCTAGGCAGGCCAGGTGGACGGCCGTGTAGCCGTGCGGCTTCAGCGTCGCCCTAGCGTTGGCGCCTTTGAGTTGGAGGGCTCGGCAGACCGGCCTGTGGCCGTGCCTGGCCGCCAGGAGGAAAGGCGTCCAGCCGTGCTTGTTCAGCCTGCAAGTCGGTTCGGTTTGATTGGTTGAGATCGGCAGATAGACTTGTGAGATCGGCAGATAGACTTGGGAGATCGGCAGATAGACTTGGGAGATCGGCAGATAGATTTGTTAGATCGGCAGATAGAATCTGAGATCGGCAGATAGACCAAGGACCACTGTATAACAGGACGGGAAACTCAAAGATCGTGTAAATTTTTTGAAGGCCAATTTCCTGGAAAAAATACATTGCGGAGATAGGAGAAAGTCATTTTTTCAACACATAATTAAGTATTGCTTTTGATCTGGAGCAAGTACAAATCCGCTTTTCTTAGTAAAGCATGCACAACATTAAGCTCCATAGTTTTTTATATAGCTTTGTTTATAAAAGTCTCATTAACATATATATTTTTTGTCAAATCAAAATGAAAAACTTACAACTGTCACTAAGTTTCGTTGTCATAATTTCAGTTTTGTTCCTTCTCAGATTGAACATATTTGTATTAAATATGTTGTATAGAGACACTCTGAAGCTACTATTGTATGTCTAGTCCCATGTCAATCCATATAGTAATAGTACCTAGCTATCTAAGACCTGTCTAATAACTCTAAGTAGGCCCGCCATGTAATCCAATATGTCATATTATTGGACTGAAATGCACCTAGCTGTACTCTATGTTGACTTGGCAAATTGGGAGAAAACTATATTATATATTTCACAGACCTAATTTACAATTTCACAGACCTAATCTTTACACAATTCTATGGTTTTGACAAGCTTTGCTTATATAGCAAAAATGGGGGACTATGAGAATTATGGGCCAAAATTAAATAATTTACTAGCTGTTTATTTCATTGCATTGATGGCTTGACACTGAGCACTTTATATTATATATTTTTATTAGTAGGGCATTAATTATCTACTATAGTAGGACCCTAAAAGTGCAGATATACAATGAAACAAACTTGTTACATTTGAATCATTTTGAAATTTATTAGATCTTTTATAGCTATATGGTAGCTATTGTTATAGTAATTGTAATTATTTTTGGCTGATTTTTTGGCACACTACTTAGCTTATTTGTTAATTTAAACAACTTAGGCCAAATTAAGAATATTTATCATATTTTGGGCCATTTATTGGCTAGTCTATAGATTTAGAAATATACTATAATGTAATATAATGGTGATAGGCCTACTTTAAATATATATAATTTAATTCTAAAAATTTTAGAAGTGCTAATTTGTCTATATTACAGGAATAGCTAATTGAAATTTAGCTATTAATAAATAGTACTATTGTCTAGCAATCTAGTAGTAGACACAAGTTAGCTAAGCATTTTTCTTAGTTTCTTTAAAAGTCGAAACTGATAGATTTTTATTTATCAGCAATTGTTTAGTAGTATATTTTTATATTAGATTTAGATTCCCTCCATTCCATTCCAGGCATCTATTCTAATAGCCAATCAGCATGCCAATGAAATGCTGTGTGCCACAGTGCAATAGCAATCATTCTAAGGAGAAGGTTACCATTTATGGCTTTCCTCAGGATGATGAAAATCGCCAGCTTTGGCTTGATGCATTGCCTATTGAAGTGAAGGTGGGTACTCTTGTGATTTCTGTGTCTGTTTAAAAAATAAAGTACTTTTTAATTTACTTCATAAATCACACTAACTCTCCAGAGTCCATCTAAGTTCACTGGAATTTGTGCCAAGCACTGGCCAACTAATGCAGCACTACGAAAAGCCAAGTGACAGGCTGGTTGCTTATGTGGCAGGCGTTGGTTTTTTGGTCGCCAGCATGCACAATAAGACTGTGCTTTAGCTGCTTTCTAGTTTCTAGGCGACATCAAACAGGGGTTGACCTGCTTTTGCTGCCTTCAAGATTGGCGACTGCCCGTTGGCCGACACTTGTTTTCCAGACTACCAGTGCAGCTTTCATTTGTTTCTATGCACAGAGGCGCATACTGTGACATTTTTAACCATAGTATTACCTTGGTGCTATTTTACTGATTGAGAAGTTGTATGAAAATATTCAAATCTTCAATTTGTTACGCTTGTATGTATTTTCTTTTATATGTTGAGCATATTCCTTTGTTTTCAACACTAGCTAAAGACTGTATTTTGCTAGGCTTGCTGTTCTTAACTGGTTGACTTTTTGCTCCAGATGGATCAATTTGTGTGACTACGAGTACTCTCGTTTTTGGAAGAATTAACTTCCACAGTTTGAAATTTTCGTTTAAGCAGATCAGGCAAAAAATCTAGACAACGCTTAAATTTTCTTATTAAACGTGAAATATTTTTAGCCTTGGATTTGACTCGTAGGAACGTTGTAAAAACAAATAGTGAATTAGATAATATTTGAAAATGTGTATATTTCATATAAAAATCTTTAAATATGTAAAAATTATATATCCTAAATGTGACCGTATCGAAAATATTTGTTTGCGCTTAAAAAACTTTAAATTTTTGGTGCTTTTAAAGACTTGGACCAGGCAAAACCGATAAAACGTAGGGGCGGGGTTGGATTTACTTCCATCTAGAAAAATGTAGTAAAAAGGCAAATGAAAATATTGGCTCTGCACCGGAAAATGTATACAGAAAATGCACACTTGACACATTGGCTGCGCTGCTGGAGAAATGAAAACCGTAAGAGCACACGTGATGAAGCTTAGTTGCTTGTATTGAGCTTTCGCAGTCTACGTGCACTGACATTAGGTTGTCTCTCAGGCTCGGAGTCTCGCCGCACTAAACCCTTAAAAAAAACGTTAGCCAATCTTCTGGAGATGCGGCAAAGCAGATCAGGTTCAATGACCATGTCTATAAAGGCTTCATAAATGACGGAAAATGATTGCACACAATGGTTAACGCAGTGCGAGAGATTGCTGCAGAAAAACGAGTAGCAGTAGCACGAAAAAACCAGCAGCCATTCTGGAGGATGCCTCAGCTGACCTCGGGATAGTAGTGTCGTAAATTCGCTTGAATCAACAGCATCGGCTACATCTGGGGCGTCACTGTCCATGGGCAAATTCTCTTTTGCTGCAACATACCCACAGATATAGTAGAGCGATGCCTTCTCGTCATCCGATATATCGCTTGTCTTATCAGGTAGACTGTCCAAGGCATCCATCTCCGGATCCGTCATGCCAACTGTGCAACAAGCAGATTGCACATGCTCGACATTGCTGAAATGCAGCTTGTCGTATAGCTGCATGCGACGAAGTCTGGCGCTAGCGAACACTTCATCAACCGAAATAAAATAACAACCTCCGTGTCCTTGGCGGTAAACGCCGAACTCTCCTTCCAAACGATCCGACTGCAGCTCACCTAAAAGGCAGTGTATACATAAATGAAAATAGGTAAAAAATACATACAGGAAAAAGTAAGTGCTTCACTTTCCTACAATAATAGTATTGGCTCAATTCCAAAAGCAGATATAAAGACAAATTAAAAATGATGGAATAAAGGAGTGCTTACCCAGAAGAACGTATGTGAAACCATAATTGTTTAGCAGATGCTTGCTCAATTCAACTAAGCCATGAAGAGTCTGTAAAAGAGCCTTCTTAGTCTCGGTAGTTAAAGAACGCGGACGGCTTGCTCCTCGACCGCATGGCATTAGATTAACAAGTTCAGAAAAGCTTAGAAGCTCGGTTAAGCCAACGCAGTCAGCAGATTCGATTGGAGCTCTCATTTCATCGTTGAGCCGAATGTGCGAACTAGGAGATTTGACATTGGCGACTTTCCAGAAGTTCGAGACACGCTTTACGAATTCGGCAGTGCCTGAGTGGCCATGAGCTTGAAGAGCAGCGACTGTTTTATCATTAAAAACGTCTACCGCCAGCTTAACTTTTTGCCGCTCTAAAGCAGACGGATTGCAAGCAGACGGGCTCAGTGTAGTAGGCCGCACGATGTGGTCACGCGTCGTCTCCTCAAGTTCGACAATATCGTTCCATTTGGCAGTAACAATCTCACCAGATGCAGAGCGGAACTGGACTTCTTTGTGTCCCTGCGTGTACCAGTTGTTTCTAATGCTCTTCAAAAGATGAACTGTGTCGAATAGGAGATACAATGGCAGAGACGGATCCGCGGGATTGACTGCCAACCATGGTGCATCCGACCTATCTTGTCTAAATAGTTCAAAGTTGCGTTGATTGGTAAAGTGGTTGTCACAAATCAGACTCAAAACAGTCCCACCACATTCGTGAACAAGCTTGATGAGACGTAGCAGCTGGCCATGCAGGAACTGGGTCTGCAAGCTGTAAACTGGCACCAGCCGAGCCACAAACGTGTCTGCGCCCATAAAGGGCTTTATCATAATCGCAAGAACAGTCCTTGCCAGCCTGTCAGGCGAATCCTCCGCGAATCCTACAGCATGCCCGCCACTTAGACGCAGGGATGGCTTCACGTAAACTTCGTCGAATATAATCGAGCAGCAGCGTTGCAGTGGTGTGCAGCGCTCCATGTAGGACAGAATTAATTGGCGACAATCCGCATCTGTTCCTACATCACCAAGACCACCAAGGTGAGACCTCAATGTTTTGGGATGAGGAACATAGGCGATGCTTCTCAGTACGCGGTATGCACCACGGCCAGCAAAGTACAACTGAGCAGCAGTCATTATGTCCTGGCAGTTGTGGCGCATTCCATTCGGATGATTAAGACTGAGCTGCAGCTGCCGGACAAAAAATGATTGGCGTGAGTTCTCCTGACACAATTCCCGCAGGGCAGTCAGGTGGGCTTTTAATTCCTCTGCTAGGTTGGTCCCAGCTTGCCTTACATGGGTTTCCACGGCTTCCAATTGCGAATATCGCTCCAGTCGGTGCTGGAAGCCCAATAAATGTGACACTGGGACTTCAGTACTGCAACGATGCACAAGGATGCTAAAGTCGGGTCGCACCAAAATTGACGCCTCGACAACAAGGTTTTTAACAAGAAAAAACTGGACGCCACTGTCACTTATTTGCACGAGCCATCCTGCACTTCGAACAAAGTCAAGGTTGGGAGCCTTAATACTAAATTTTTGCCACGAATCTATTTTGTCAGTAGAGTCGTATAACTGCAGCGTAGCCTTGGCACGTTGCTCTTGAAGCACACAACGTTGGGGCAGATTCCTTGAGTGTCCTAAAGGAAAGTGTGATGGTGAAGTATAAAACATGTTTATTATCATTGGAATAAAATTTACTTTAGTTCTATGCACTTCTTGCAGCTAGGATTGTCCATTGCCTTTGGCTAAGCAGAATTACAATTTAAAGGCTAGCATTAATAAAATTTGCTCACTTGGGGCAGTCAAGTGCAGTGAAGACATTGGGCTGTCAGGAAAGACACTTGGTGGATCAATTGGTCTCCAGAAGCGCTTAACTTTTCGTAGTGCTGCATTAGTTGGCCAGTGCTTGGCACAAATTCCAGTGAACTTAGATGGACTCTGGAGAGTTAGTGTGATTTATGAAGTAAATTAAAAAGTACTTTATTTTTTAAACAGACACAGAAATCACAAGAGTACCCACCTTCACTTCAATAGGCAATGCATCAAGCCAAAGCTGGCGATTTTCATCATCCTGAGGAAAGCCATAAATGGTAACCTTCTCCTTAGAATGATTGCTATTGCACTGTGGCACACAGCATTTCATTGGCATGCTGATTGGCTATTAGAATAGATGCCTGGAATGGAATGGAGGGAATCTAAATCTAATATAAAAATATACTACTAAACAATTGCTGATAAATAAAAATCTATCAGTTTCGACTTTTAAAGAAACTAAGAAAAATGCTTAGCTAACTTGTGTCTACTACTAGATTGCTAGACAATAGTACTATTTATTAATAGCTAAATTTCAATTAGCTATTCCTGTAATATAGACAAATTAGCACTTCTAAAATTTTTAGAATTAAATTATATATATTTAAAGTAGGCCTATCACCATTATATTACATTATAGTATATTTCTAAATCTATAGACTAGCCAATAAATGGCCCAAAATATGATAAATATTCTTAATTTGGCCTAAGTTGTTTAAATTAACAAATAAGCTAAGTAGTGTGCCAAAAAATCAGCCAAAAATAATTACAATTACTATAACAATAGCTACCATATAGCTATAAAAGATCTAATAAATTTCAAAATGATTCAAATGTAACAAGTTTGTTTCATTGTATATCTGCACTTTTAGGGTCCTACTATAGTAGATAATTAATGCCCTACTAATAAAAATATATAATATAAAGTGCTCAGTGTCAAGCCATCAATGCAATGAAATAAACAGCTAGTAAATTATTTAATTTTGGCCCATAATTCTCATAGTCCCCCATTTTTGCTATATAAGCAAAGCTTGTCAAAACCATAGAATTGTGTAAAGATTAGGTCTGTGAAATTGTAAATTAGGTCTGTGAAATATATAATATAGTTTTCTCCCAATTTGCCAAGTCAACATAGAGTACAGCTAGGTGCATTTCAGTCCAATAATATGACATATTGGATTACATGGCGGGCCTACTTAGAGTTATTAGACAGGTCTTAGATAGCTAGGTACTATTACTATATGGATTGACATGGGACTAGACATACAATAGTAGCTTCAGAGTGTCTCTATACAACATATTTAATACAAATATGTTCAATCTGAGAAGGAACAAAACTGAAATTATGACAACGAAACTTAGTGACAGTTGTAAGTTTTTCATTTTGATTTGACAAAAAATATATATGTTAATGAGACTTTTATAAACAAAGCTATATAAAAAACTATGGAGCTTAATGTTGTGCATGCTTTACTAAGAAAAGCGGATTTGTACTTGCTCCAGATCAAAAGCAATACTTAATTATGTGTTGAAAAAATGACTTTCTCCTATCTCCGCAATGTATTTTTTCCAGGAAATTGGCCTTCAAAAAATTTACACGATCTTTGAGTTTCCCGTCCTGTTATACAGTGGTCCTTGAGATAGACTTGCTAGATCGGCAGATAGACTTGTGAGATCGGCAGATAGACTTGTGAGATCGGCAGATAGAACCCGAGATCGGCAGATAGACTTGTCAGATCGGCAGATAGACTTGTGAGATCGGCAGATAGACTTGTGAGATCGGCAGATAGACTTGGGAGATTGGCAGATAGACTTGGGAGATCGGCAGATAGACTTGGGAGATCGGCAGATAGACTTGGGAGATCGGCAGATAGACTTGGGAGATCGGCAGATAGACTTGGGAGGTCGGCAGATACACATAAAAGCATCAGCCGCACCTGTCGGGATCCGCCCCCTTGCGCATCAGCAGAGTGACCACGCTGGTGTGCCCCGCCTCGGCTGCGTAGTGCATCGGCGTCGAGTGCCAGGCCGTCCTCTCGTTCGGCGACGCCCCTGAGAAGGTCAGATACTCCACCAGCTCGTGGCTGCCAAGCTGCGCGGCCACCATCAGGGGCGTCAGGCCTTTGGCGGTGCCCTGCGATATGTCGGTGGACTTGGCGGTGAACAGCCGGACAGCTTTGGCGTTGACGCGGTAGCAGGCCAGGTGCAGCGGGGTTACCCGGTCGTTGAAGGTGGCCGCGTTGACTGAAGCGCCGAAACGGACGAGGTGCTGGCACACGGCCAGATGATCGCCCCACACCGCTTTGTGCAGCGGCGTCCAGCCGATTAGGTCCGAATGATTGACAGGGCTGTCGTGCCGGATGAGGTACTGCACGCTGGCCAGGTGGCCGTAGCGGCTCGCCGCGTGCAGAGGCGACCAGCCGTCCGCGTCGCCGTATTTGAATTTGACGCCGGATTCCACGAGGAGTTGGACCACCTTGCGGAGATTCAAGCGGATTTAGTGCTCAATTAGAGGAGGATAGACGAGAAAGATTAGACAAGGAGGAGACTGCGGATCTTAAAGAAGAAGGTGGATCGAGGAGGAGAGTGCGGATCCTAAAGTAGAGGGCGGATCGAGGAGGAGAGGGCGGATCTTAAAGTAGAGGGCGGATCTAGGAGGAGAGAGCGAATCGTAAAGTAGAGGGCGGATCTTAAATTAGAGGGCGGATCGAGGAGGAGAGAGCGGATCGTAAAGTAGAGGGCGGATCTTAAATTAGAGGGCGGATCGAGGAGGAGAGAGCGGATCGAAAAGTAGAGGGCGGATCGAGGAGGAGAGGGCGGATGGAGAAAATGTTGGCTAAACAGACGATAAACATTTAAAAGACAGAAATTCGTACAGACAAGACATGACTAATCATCTTCATGCAACAAACATGCCAAAAGCATTTGATTCTTAGGCCCCCCACCTCCAGATGGCCGTAGCGCGCAGCGTACCACACCGGCGCCCGTTTCCTCTCGTCGTTGCCCTCCAGCCAGCAGGCGGCTTTGACAAAGATTTCGAGGATGTCGCGCCTGCCGTGTCGGCTGGCGGCGTGCACCGGCGACCACAGATAGCGACAGTCCGGCTCTGCGCGCTCCAGCCTGTACGTGGCGGCGCGTCTGATCAGGTCGGGATTGTCGGCCAGGTAGCGGGTGAAGTCGGTGCCGCCGCCCGGGGTTTCAATTTCCGACACGAGTTTGCCGGCTACGTCGCAGATTTTGCAGCCGTAGGAGGACATTCTGGTGGTTGTTGGTTGGGGGCGATTCTGCGGGGCGATTCTGCGGTTGTCAAAGGGGGCGATTCTGCGGGGCGATTCTGCGGTTGTCAAAGGGGGCGATTCTGCGGTTGTCAGAGGCGATTCTGCGGTTGTCAAAGGGGGCGATTCTGCGGTTGTCAAAGGGGGCGATTCTGCGGTTGTCAGAGGCGATTCTGCGGTTGTCAAAGGGGGCGATTCTGCGGTTGTCAGAGGCTATTCTGCGGTTGTCAAAGGGGGCGATTCTGCGGGGCGATTCTGCGGTTGTCAAAGGGGGCGATTCTGCGGTTGTCAGAGGCGATTCTGCGGTTGTCAAAGGGGGCGATTCTGCGGTTGTCAGAGGCGATTCTGCGGTTGTCAAAGGGGGCGATTCTGCGGTTGTCAAAGGGGGCGATTCTGCGGGTGTTACAAGGGGCGATTCTGCGAATGTTGAAGGGGGCGATTCTGCGGTTGTTAAAGAGGGCGATTCTGCGGTTGTTAAAGAGGGCGATTCTGCGGGTGTCAAAGAGGGCGATTCTGCGGTTGTTAAAGAGGGCGATTCTGCGGGTGTCAAAGGGGGCGATTCTCCGGGGCGATTCTGCGGTTGTCAAAGGGGGCGATTCTGCGGTTGTCAGAGGCGATTCTGCGGTTGTCAAAGGGGGCTATTTTGCGGGTGTCAAAGGGGGCGATTCTGCGGGTGTTACAAGGGGCGATTCTGCGAATGTTGAAGGGGGCGATTCTGCGGATGTTAAAAAGGGCGATTCTGCGGTTGATGAGAGGGTGACTCTGGTGGTTCTAGGGTTGTTGAAGGAGACGTTTAAAAAGTTGTAGTTGGTGCAGATGTAGGTTCAAATGGTTGCTTTTCGATTAAAAAGCTGCTGGAGGTTCATTATGCAATCTCAATTGTCGCATTTTAATTAGATGTAACTACGCACACAAGTACAACAGCAAGAGTACTGGCTAATCTATATTTCGCTACGGAGTTATAATTCTGTTATCTAATTGATAATCACTGCTTTTATAACACAAATAACGTAGAGTTTATAGACTTACAACTTACCTAATCGTTCTTTACAGTGCGAAGCAGAGTTCTGAGATCAATACACACAAGCGAACCTGGCTGAGCTCAGGACAAAATCCCGTTTATATAAGTACGCCCAGAGTACAGCCACGGGGAGAAATATCTCTGAGTTGCTCTTCCCTTCCCTCGATCCCCTGTACGCAGCGGAGTCAGCAATTTCGTCTTTCCCGTGAATCCTCTCAAACCCCCACTAGTCCCTGGATACTAAGCAGCTGACTGAAACTCATTCCCTGCGCGCGCTCGTACTTGTACAGCCGACTTGTACGCACAGAGCTGGTACGGAACCAAATAAAAAACTCAAAAAAATTGTTAAAGAGATTTTGTAGATTAAATATCGGTTTTTTATTGCACATTTAATACCACAAATCCGTGATATAATAAACATTTAAATATACTTTTAATTGTAAGAAAATTTATTATACAACAAAACAACAAAACAAACAATTGATAAATATCAGCTGTCTTTGAGGAAGAAGACAAATAAATAATAAACGCGCCAATAATAAAAAAGGCATCTATAAGCTAATAAATAACACAGAGGAATTGCCGGTTGTATCATTCATAAAATTAATAAAAATAAATGGGTAATTGATTCCCAAGTAATTGATTTGTGTTTCTGATTTATAAAAAAGTGGCACTAGAACGCGCCAACTAGTTTAAAAAAGCGCCAACTAGTTATAGAAAGCGCAACTAGTTATAGAAGGCGCCAACTAGTTCTAGATAGTGCCAACTAGTTCTAGATAGCGCCAACTAGTTCTAGATAGCGCCAACTAGTTATAGAAGGCGCCAACTAGTTATAGAAGGCGCCAACTAGTTCTAGATAGCGCCAACTAGTTATAGAAGGCGCCAACTAGTTCTAGATAGCGCCAACTAGTTATAGAAGGCGCCAACTAGTTATAGAAGGCGCCAACTAGTTATAGAAGGCGCCAACTAGTTCTAGATAGCGCCAACTAGTTCTAGATAGCGCAACTAGTTATAGAAGGCGCCAACTAGTTCTAGATAGCGCCAACTAGTTCTAGATAGCGCCAACTAGTTATAGAAGGCGCCAACTAGTTATAGAAGGCGCCAACTAGTTCTAGATAGCGCAACTAGTTATAGAAGGCGCCAACTAGTTCTAGATAGTGCCAACTAGTTCTAGATAGCGCCAACTAGTTCTAGATAGCGCCAACTAGTTATAGAAGGCGCCAACTAGTTATAGAAGGCGCCAACTAGTTATAGAAGGCGCCAACTAGTTCTAGATAGCGCCAACTAGTTATAGAAGGCGCCAACTAGTTCTAGATAGCGCCAACTAGTTATAGAAGGCGCCAACTAGTTCTAGATAGCGCCAACTAGTTCTAGATAGCGCAACTAGTTATAGAAGGCGCCAACTAGTTCTAGATAGCGCCAACTAGTTCTAGATAGCGCCAACTAGTTATAGAAGGCGCCAACTAGTTCTAGATAGCGCCAACTAGTTCTAGATAGCGCAACTAGTTATAGAAGGCGCCAACTAGTTCTAGATAGCGCCAACTAGTTCTAGATAGCGCCAACTAGTTATAGAAGGCGCCAACTAGTTATAGAAGGCGCCAACTAGTTCTAGATAGCGCCAACTAGTTCTAGATAGCGCAACTAGTTATAGAAGGCGCCAACTAGTTCTAGATAGCGCCAACTAGTTCTAGATAGCGCCAACTAGTTATAGAAGGCGCCAACTAGTTATAGAAGGCGCCAACTAGTTTTAGAAGGCGCCAACTAGTTCTAGAAGGCGCCAACTACTACTAGAAGTAGAAAGTGCCAGTCAGTATTTGAAAGCGGAAGCCTTAGCCGCCAAGCGCATAAACTGCTTCAAAGTGGCCTCGTCCAGTTGATCAAAAGATTCAGCGGCCACCACAGCAGTCAAATTGTAGACAGCAAAGTTGAAGCAGAATTGTTCCAGACTCTGAAAATTCGAAACAGTTTGAAAATGCCTGTAAATCAATCGCTTGAATTAATATTCAAATGGGGATAAGTTGCAGAGGAGGGGATCTAAATGGGGATAAGTTGCAGAGGAGGGGATCTAAATGGGGATAAGTTGCAGAGGAGGGGATCTAAATGGGGATAAGTTGCAGAGGAGGGGATCTAAATGGGGATAAGTTGCAGAGGAGGGGATCTAAATGGGGATCAGATGGAGAGGAGGGGATCTAAATGGGGATTAGATGCAGAGGAGGGGATCTAAATGGGGATCAGATGCTGAGGAGGGGATCTACATGGGGACCAGATGCAGAGGAGGGGATCTAAATGAGGATCAGATGCAGAGGAGATCTAAATGGGGATCAGATGCAGAGGAGGGGATCTAAATGAGGATCAGATGGATAGGAGGGGATCTAAATATGGATCAGATGGATAGGAGGGGATCTAAATATGGATCAGATGCAGAGGAGGGGATCTAAATATGGATCAGATGCAGAGGAGGGGATCCGGGATCTACATGGGGATCAGATGCAGAGGAGGGGATCCAAATAAGGATCAGATGGACAAGAGGGGATCTAAATGAGGATCAGATGCAGAGGAGATCTAAATGGGGATCAGATGCAGAGGAGGGGATCTAAATGGGGATCAGATGCTGAGGAGGGGATCCACATGGGGACCAGATGCAGAGGAGGGGATCTAAATGGGGATTAGATGCAGAGGAGGGGATCTAAATGAGGATCAGATGGATAGGAGGGGATCTAAATATGGATCAGATGGATAGGAGGGGATCTAAATATGGATCAGATGCAGAGGAGGGGATCCGGGATCTACATGGGGATCAGATGCAGAGGAGGGGATCTAAATGAGGATCAGATGGATAGGAGGGGATCTAAATATGGATCAGATGGATAGGAGGGGATCTAAATATGGATCAGATGCAGAGGAGGGGATCCGGGATCTACATGGGGATCAGATGCAGAGGAGGGGATCCAAATAAGGATCAGATGGACAAGAGGGGATCTAAATGAGGATCAGATGCAGAGGAGATCTAAATGGGGATCAGATGAAGACGAGGGGATCCAAATAGGGATCAGATGGATAGGAGGGGACTAGTTGAGAATTCAAAGCGCGCATGAGGAATCCCTCACCGGAGCCGCAAACTTGATAGCGGCCGCGTACAACTCCAGCGCATTGTCCACCGTCACGCGCCGTTCGATGAGCTCCTCGCACAGAGACTTCAGCCTAGCCTCGCAGTAACAATTGGCCAAGTCGAGCAGTCCCACGGCCGAGCTGTACACGTCGTCCTCTGGCGGCAGGCAGACCGAGTCGCTGTACAAGAATTCCAGGAAAGCCCGATAGACGCTGTAGGAATAGTCGCGAATTTCGATCACCTCCTGTCGATGCTCGGACCAGTTGTCGCTGAGCATGTTGCGCAAGTGTCGGCAGCGGATTCTCAGCAGCGACCGGTGGGCTCGAATGTCGCGACCGTCGACGCGGAAGGTGACGTCGCTGGTGGCCGGATCGTCGAACGCCTGGCGAATGCTGTCGGCCACTGTGGCCGGAGGCGCCGCCTGATCGCCCAATGACGGCTCTGCACCAAGTTTGACAAGGATTAAGGATCTGTTGGTTGCTAGGCAGAAACAGCAAAAGAATTATGGTTGCTATGGAAACTACAATTTTTTAGGAATAAAACCGATTAATTTACTACAATCAACAGCGTTACCATAGTAACCAATGATATCGCCATGGAATATTCGTTGTCATGGATACTGAAAAACTGTAAGTTCCTAAAGAGACTTCATTGCGGTTGCTATCGGAATTGGCTATGGTTACTATGGAAACAAATATTTTACAAAACAAGCACTAATTATTGCTTTTCAATCTCCATGGAAACCAGCAACTATAGAAAGTAACTATGCGTGCTATATAAATTGGTTGTCATACGTTGAATGGTTGCCATGAAAACTATAATTTTTAAAGAATAATTTAATCTAATCTAATTTAATCTAAAACCGATTAGTTTAGCTACAATCGACAGCGTTACCATGGTAACCAATGATACTCGTATTGCCGTAGAGATAGTGGTTGTCATGGATACTAACAAGACTTTATGCGGTTGCTATCGGAATTGGCTATGGTTACTATGGAAACAAGCACTTAATATTGCTTTTCAATCTCCATGGAAACTAGTATTAAAAGCAACTATACGTGCTATATAAATTGGTTGCCATAGAAACTCACTGCAACCGCCGGCTAGGAGCAATTTGCGACAGGTGACGGCTGGACTCGACAGGCAAGCGAAAGCGTCGTTGAGCTCGACGAATCGAGTGGCAACCGGCACTGGAAGCGACTGGCCGCGGCACTGGCCCCAGGCGAACACCACCGGGCTGTTGGGCGACGCTGACGCCGAGCCGGCGGCGCCGGCGGCCACTAGAGCCGTCGACAGGTTGCTGTAGTGCACGGCGCCGACGTCCAGCACTCGGTAGTTGGCGAGGCTGTCGCCGCGACCTTCCACCTGCGGTTTTTTTAGGGGCGCGGCTGTAGCTGCTGATTTTGTCGAATTAATGTGTCGCTTATGGAGTGGTTAAATATGTCGCTTATGGAGTAGTTAAATGTGTCGTTTATAGAGTCGCTCAATGTGTCGCTTATGGAGTCGCTCAATGTGTCGCTTATGGAGTCGCTAGATGTGTCGCTTATTGAGTCGCTCAATGTGTCGCTTAAAGAGTCGTTAAATGTGTCGCTTATGTAGTCGTTAAATGCGTCGCTTATTGAGTCGCAGAATGTGTCGCTCGATGCATCAAACAACAGAGATCCAATAGGGCACTCACGCCGGCAACAGGAACGGACACAGGTGCCGGAGCGGAGGAATTCGACTTGCCCCCGGTGCCCAGCTGGCCATGCGAATTGGCGCCCCAGGCGAACAGGCGACCGCTGGTGGACACGGCCAGCACGTGGCCGGAGCCGCAGGCCAATCTGGCGATGCCGCCGCCGCCGCCGCAGCCACCAGCGCCGCTGCCTCTCGGCCAGTTGTCAAGTCGAATTGGCAGCGGTTGATTGGCGCAGCCGCCGGTGCCAAGCTGGCCGCTGCCGTTGAAGCCCCAGGCGTGCACCTGTATGGGGCAACAGGAAGGTAGATCAGGGAGGTTCAGGCACTGAACTAACCTAGGGGGCGTCAGCGACATAGTGAAGCAGCTGGAAAGGGTGTCAGCGACCTAGCGCTGAATCTGATGGTGTAAGAGACCTACTGAAGAACCAGGGGAGGGCGTCAGCAACCTACTGAAGAACCAGGGGAGGGCGTCAGCAACCTACTGAAGAACCAGGGGAGGGCGTCAGCAACCTACTGAAGAACCAGGGGAGGGCGTCAGCAACCTACTGAAGAACCAGGGGAGGGCGTCAGCAACCTACTGAAAAACCAGGGGAGGGTGTCAGCGACCTACTGAAGAACCTGGGAAGGGTGTAAGAGACCTACTGAAGAACCTGGGAAGGGCGTCAGCAACCTACTGAAGAACCTGGGAAGGGTGTCAGCGACCTACTGAAGAACCTGGGAAGGGTGTCAGCGACCTACTGAAGAACCTGGGAAGGGTGTCAGCGACCTACTGAAGAACCTGGGAAGGGTGTCAGCGACCTACTGAAGAACCTGGGAAGGGTGTCAGCGACCTATTCAAGCACCTGCGAGGGTGTTGGCGACCTACTGACTCACCTATGGAGGGTGTCAGCGAAGGATAAGGAGGATAAGGAGGATAAGGATAACTATTACCACCCGGTGTTTGCAAACAAAAAAGCCTAAATCGACTGTTTATTCGGCCAACTAAACAGTCGGCCAGCAACCAGACCGACCAATCCCAATAATCACCTCGCCAGCCTCGTCCACGGCAAACGAGGAAGCCTGGCAACAGGCCACCAGGCGAACCGGCCTGCCGCTGGCCAGCGAACCGCCAGCCCGTCTCGGCGTAGCCTGTGTGGCGGCCGCGGCGCCGCAGCCCACCTGGCCGTAGTTATTCTGGCCCCAGGCGAACACCTCGCCCTGCTGGCAGGCCTGGCTTGCTGAATAAGCGCCGCCTGCGGCTACCAACGCTAGGGAATGATTGCCGCCGCAGGCGATGGACAGCACGCGAACGCCGTCGTCAAGGCCGGCGCAGGGAGCCGGGGCCAGGAGCTGCACGGTGCCACCATTGCCAAGCTGGCCGTAGCCGTTGTGGCCCCAGCAGTAGAGCCGGCCATCGCTAGTCAGGGCCAGGCAGTGCGGCCCGGAGCCGCAAGCCACGTCGGCCAGGTCTAAGCCGCGAAACGATTCAATCTGATTGGTTTGAAAGTGTGGGACATTGCTTTAATTTATTAATCAATCAGATTTTGTCAGAATATTAAAACATTAGCCAATAAATCAAATCAAATAACTATATCAGCCAATCAGGACTCGCCAAACTATATCAGCCAATCAGGACTCGCCAAAGTCTATCAGCCAATCAGGACTCGCCAAAGTCTATCAGCCAATCAGGACTTGTCAAACTCTATTATTCAATCAGGACTCGCCAAACTCTATCCTCCAATTAGGAATCGCTAAATTCTATAATCCAATCAGGAATGGCTAAACTCTATCATCCAATCAAGAATGGCTAAACTCTATCATCCAATCAGGAATCGCTAAACTTTATCATCCAATCAGGACTCGCTAAACTCTATCAGCCAATCAGGACTCGCCAAACTCTATCAGCCAACCAGGACTCGCCAAACTCTATCAGCCAACCAGGACTCGCCAAACTTTATCAGCCAATCAGGACTCGCCAAACTCTATCAGCCAGTGAAGACTCGCCAAACTCTATCAGCCAACCAGGACTCGCTAAACTCTATCAGCCAATCAGGACTCGCCAAACTCTATCAGCCAGTGAAGACTCGCCAAACTCTATCAGCCAACCAGGACTCGCCAAACTCTATCAGCCAATCAGGACTCGCCAAACTTTATCAGCCAACCAGGACTCGCCAAACTCTATCAGCCAATCAGGACTCGCCAAACTCTATCAGACAATCAGGACATTCAGTCCAAACAACCAATAGGAATCTTATAAACGCCCTATCACAACTTTTCATTAAAGGAAAAAAAATACAGGCGGAACGGTTGAAACTAATCCCACCACCCTGCTATACCTCAGTCGGTGTCAGACAACTCTGCACATCGCCAACTCCGAGACAGCCGCTAGAATTGGTGCCAATGCTGAGCACCCTGCAACTGCCGCTATCCCCGGCAGTATCCGGCCCAGCAACTAGAATAGCTTCGGTGCCGTTGTTGCCAAATACTACAGCCCAAGCGATCTGATCCCATAGCTCCGGCTCTATCAGGCTGAACACGCCCCATCTGTCCAGCTGGTGCCGACGGCTTGCGGCCACAAAATGACCGGCCTGAAACAATTCAAAAGCGTCGCTAAATTTTAGGTCATCAATTTACTTTGTTTTTTACCTAATAGCAATTCAATTTGGCCTGTATTCTGTATAGTAGCTAGAGCACGTCTTATGACAGGAAGGTCGTAGGTTCGAGTCCCAGCTAATAGGAGACAATTTACGACCCTATCAGATGAGGATGGAGGAGTTGTAGCCTAGTGGTTAGGGCGTCTCCCGTATGACTGGAAGGTCGTAGGTTCGAGTCCCGGCCCTTGGAGACAATGTGTGCCCTTGAGCAAGGCGCTTAATCCCGCATAGCTTCAGTCCACCCAGCTGAGATCGGGTACCAGTTTGAGCTGGGTAAATTTAGAGTGGGTGTTGCGGCCCCTCCAGCCCGTCAGGACTGAGCAGCTGTACACAGCCCTCGGATGCACTGCGAAGCTATCCAAGCAGCTCCAGATCTGGTCGAAAAGTAGGCTAAAATTTTTTCTAACATTTGATGGGTTAAGCAACACAATGTATTAAGCCACTACGCATAGGGGGAGAGTGCCTCGGCGGTCTAGCGCGTCTGCCTTGTGTGCCACTGGTCCAGGTTCGACCCCGCGTTGTACAGATTGGCTATTTTCCCTAGCGCGGTTTCGTGTGCAGGGTCACATTAATTTGGGGCCTTGTGCACGAATTGGTTGGGCTATGGGCCTATGGGCCAGTTGTGCAATTTACGCCCATGAGGGCAACCCCCCAAGGCATAGAGAGTGTACATTCCTGGAATTACCAGTTTGTACACCCTGTGTGAGTGCGTGACTGGGTGCCGGCCTGTGTGTGTCTATGCCTGCATACCGTATTTAGTGTGACTGAACGCGCTTCAGGAGTCAGCGCAATGGACAGTCATGCCCAGTCGCTGGTTGTGGGACGATGTAGCTTTAAGCGTCAAAGTGCCTGCAGCCCTGCAGATTTAGCTATTTTAGCCACAACGCATAATTCATATTGCTTAAAACATAATAACCAATTTGAATTATAATTTTGCATTTCGTTCGGATCTATTAATATTACCAATTTGTTAGTTAATTTTTTAAAACAAGTTCAATCAGCCAAAAAACTATCGAAGCCAATTACCTACAAAGATGGTTATTGTGTGCTATTGCAAGTGTCTGTATTTAGATCACAATTCGATGAAGATACGAAGTGGAGACAGAATAGGTGATAATAAATATTCAAATCGGTTTATTTTTACCTTTTAATACCCATAGGTTCTAAACGAATCAACTATTTTAAATAAGTTACTTTTTAACAAAAAAACCTTCGTTAAAAAATTAACTTAATTTGTATGCAAAAAGCCTATCATATACATAAATAAAAATCATCTTATTACTAAATGAGGGTACAAAAATATTCTTGCTTGAAGCAGAGATTACCTTATATTACATCAATATTACATACCCTAACGAGGTTAAAATAATTCATTTCAGCATCAAGATTAAAAATCCAACGAAAACAGCACAGCACGTGAACTTTCTACGCAATTACTTTATTATTTAGTAACAATAGTACTTTTGTTAAACATGTTTACAACTCTGTTTTAACAGCCAAAGCTTAGCGCAATGAAGGATATGAAGGATATGGATCTCCAGCATGAGGATCTGGGATGATATGGACAAAATGTGTCATTGAGTGAGTCGCTAAATCCAGCATGGGGGATATGGATCTCCAGCATGGGGGATATGGATCTCCAGCATGGGGGAAATGGATCTCCAGCATGGGGGATATGGATCTCCAGCATGGGGGATATGACTCTCCAGCATGAGGGATATGGATCTCCAGCATGGGGGATATGGATCTCCAGCATGGGGGATATGGATCTCCAGCATGGGGGATATGGATCTCCAGCATGAGGGATATGGATCTCCAGCATGAGGGATATGGATCTCCAGCATGAGGGATATGGATCTCCAGCATGGGGGATATGGATCTCCAGCATGGGGGATATGGATCTCCAGCATGGGGGATATGGATCTCCAGCATGGGGGATATGGATCTCCAGCATGAGGGATATGGATCTCCAGCATGGGGGATATGGATCTCCAGCATGGGGGATATGGATCTCCAGCATGAGGGATATGGATCTCCAGCATGAGGGATATGGATCTCCAGCATGGGGGATATGGATCTCCAGCATGGGGGATATGGATCTCCAGCATGGGGGATATGGATCTCCAGCATGGGGGATATGACTCTCCAGCATGAGGGATATGGATCTCCAGCATGGGGGATATGGATCTCCAGCATGAGGACCTGGAAGGATATGGATCTCCAGCATGAGGATCTGGGAGGATATGGATCTCCAGCATGAGGACCTGGAAGGATATGGATCTCCAGCATGAGGACCTGGGATTTAGAATCCATGAGAAGCTAAGGCTGCAGAAACAATCATATACAACATTGGAACAATAAAAAAGCAGACATTCGCACGCATTTTTAATATAAGCAAAATTACGAAAAGCACAGTTTAGGACACGGGCCACTTCCGCCTATAGTTAATCTGAGCTTCGCGCAATTTCATGTACTTTGAATAGAACTCGTGACCTTCGGGTATGTAGCCACCGTACTGTCGCAATGCGTGCTTGTAACCCTTGACGTGAACCTCGAGCAGATCTTTAGACGGGACAGCAATGTCGCAGACTTTGCACACGTGGCCCGTGCTGCGAACTGTAATGAAAATCGGAAATTCGCAAATTACAAAGAATGTTTCTGTGGCATTGAAGCATCTATTGCTCGTGACTGTGCGAGAAGGGGAGAATTATCCTCTTCTGACAGACACAGTAAGGGGAGAATTATCCTCTTCTGACAGACACAGTAAGGGGAGAATTATCCTCTTCTGACAGACACAGTAAGGGGAGAATTATCCTCTTCTGACAGACACAGTAAGGGGAGAATTATCCTCTTCTGACAGACACAGTAAGGGGAGAATTATCCTCTTCTGACAGACACAGTAAGGGGAGAATTATCCTCTTCTGACAGACACAGTAAGGGGAGAATTATCCTCTTCCGACAGACACAGTAAGGGGAGAATTATCCTCTTCTGAAAGACACAGTAAGGGGAGAATTATTCTGTTCTGGCAGACACAGTAAGGGGAGAATTATCCTCTTCTGACGGACACAGTAAGGGGAGAAGTATCCTCTTCTGACAGACACAGTAAGGGGAGAATTATCCTCTTCTGACAGACACAGTAAGGGGAGAATTATCCTCTTCTGACAGACACAGTAAGGGGAGAATTATCCTCTTCCGACAGACACAGCAAGGGGAGAATTATCCTCTTCTGACTGACACAGTAAGGGGAGAATTATCCTCTTCTGACAGACACAGTAAGGGGAGAATTATCCTCTTCCGACAGACACAGCAAGGGGAGAATTATCCTCTTCTGAAAGACACAGTAAGGGGAGAATTATTCTGTTCTGGCAGACACAGTAAGGGTAAAGGGATAATTAGGAAGGACTGTTATGTCTCTAGCTTATCTGAATATGAAAGTGCTACTTGAGTAAGTAGCTTGAAGCGGAAAAACTAACAAAAACAAAAATAAAAAGAACGATTAACCTCTAAAACTGGAATCGAACCGTTTAAGAGATAAGACCCATACACATGTTGTGAGCGAAAATATATGTTTAACTCTAAAAAAATCGATTTAAATAGCTTTTTTTTGTTTTTTTGACATTTCGGAGAATCCAAAGACAGTCACGTCCTAAAGGGAACCCATTATGCTGCCGTACAGTCGCAAAAACTGTAGCTGTATTTTAATGCAGAAATTAAAATAACAACTTTTTAATCATAATATTGTTTGCTTCGCGTCCAAGAATCGGGGCCTACTTTGCTCAGACCCAACTCTAGGATAGTTGGAAGCTAACATAATTTTGTCCTCAAGCGAAACCCTTGCCGTCACTTCAGACTTCAAATTGAAAACACAGAGCGGCAACAGTATTAGGAAGGACTGTGAATTGCTCAATGTATCTTTAGTTTTTCACTTGATCAATCGGTGTCTTTTAGAAATGGATCACACAACCGAGGGGTATTTTACCGTTAAAAGCTTATTATGCTACTTTTCTCGGTAGCATTAAAGGTATGAATACAAAAATAGTGATAATGCACTAAAAGGCCCAGACGCTCCAACAAAATTCCAAAAAATACTTGCCAAGACTAAAACATTAGAACCAAGACGGATTCAGTTCTTCCTAATCCTAGAATCCTAGAGGTTTCCATGCAAGGAAGCTAGTCAACAAAGTTACAGTGTGCGCTTCGCGTCCAAGAGTTGAGCTACTTTGCAAAGCAGAACTGAACTGCAAAGCAGATCAGCTGATTGAGACCCAACTCTAGGATAGTTGGAGGCGGATTTACTTTTGTCCTCAAGCGAAACCCTTGCCGTCACTTTAGACTTCAAATTGAAAACACAGAGCAGCAAGAGAATTAGGAAGGACTGTGAATTGCTCAATGTATCTTTTGTTTTTTCACTTGATTATTCGGTTTGTTTTTTAGAGTTAGATCACACAACCGAGGGGTATTTTACCGTTAAAAGCTTAATATCCTACTTTTATCAGTAGCATTAAAGGCATGAATACAAAAGTAGTTATAATACACTAAAAGGCCAGGAAGAGATCCAACACAAATCCACAAAAAGATTGCTTTTCAAGAATAAAAACATCAGAACCAACACGGATTTAGTTCTTTTTAATCCTTAAGGTTTCCATGCAAGAAAGCTTATATGATGGACATATGTAACAGAGCATCTGTCTGGCTGATCCACATCGATAGACCTTTGGTTGTGTTTTCTGACGTCCAGCTGCTCCCTTCTACCTTAGGTGTGTGTTTCACCAGAGGTATTCTCTCGTGCATTAGTTCTATCAAAGTCTTCAGCTGCTATAGAATTGCCAAATTCAGATTTGACTTGAAGCTTTCTGTTTACATTAGTACTGTAATCTCATTAACGTATCAGACTCTTCTCTTTTTCAGAATGTAGTCTGCACTCTTTATTTGAATCAATCATAACAAACCAAGCTAATTAAGCTCAAGAATGAACCGCAGATCAGGAAGTTAGTTTTGTCAAGACTAGTTAATTGCCATCGATTTTTTGTGAGCGTAATTTTTCCATGACAGACCTTTTGACTTTATTATCAATTTTACTCTAAATAGCTTGTTCATTGTGATTAACCAGGATTATTTATGCTGCAAATTAATCAGCCTTTCACAATTATTAATCTTCGACAAGCTTACTAACCTCTTTGTGAGGCTCATCCACTTACTTTACTTGAAAACAATATTGTTTGCTTCGCGTCCAAGAATCGTGGCCTACTTTGCTCAGACCCAACTCTAGGATAGTTGGAAGCTAACATAATTTTGTCCATAAGCGAAACCCTTGCCGTCATTTTAGATTCATAACACAGAGCAGTGGGAGAATTAAGGAAGGACTGTGAATTTCTTTAATTGTCTTTAGTTTTTTCACTTGATCATTCGGTGTCTTTTAGAATTGGATCACACAACCCAGGGATATTTTTCCGTTTAAAGCTTATTATGCTACTTTTCTCAGTAGCACTAAAGCCATGAATACAAAAATAGTAATAATACACTAAAAGGCCCGGAAGCTCCAACACAAATCCAAAAAATACTTGCCAAAACTAAAACATTAGAACCAACACGGATTCAATTCTTCCTAATCCTAGACTCCTAGAGGTTTCCCTATGCAAGGAAGCTAGTTAACAAAGTTACAGTGTACGCCTCGCATCCAAGAATTGGTCTACTTTGCAAAGCAGAACTGACTGCTATCAGCTGATTGAGACCCAACTCTAGGATAGTTGGAAGTCAACATAATTTTGTTCTCAAGCGAAACCCTTGCCGTCACTTTAGATTGAAAACACAGAGCGGCGAGAGAATTAGGAAGGACTGTGAATTTCCTAAAAGTATATTTTGATTTTGCACTTGATCAATCTTTGTAACGTACGGCGCTCGTATCTAAGAATTGGATCACACAACTTCGGGCATTTTTCAGTGAAATACCTTACTTACTACTTTTTTCAGTAGCATTTAGGGCATAAACACAAAAATATTTATAATGCACTAATCTTAACTGTAAAAGAAGCTTTAATTGATTATTTTTAGGGAAGAAGTTCGTTTAAAACAAAAAAAATGTTAGCTCACATCAAACGGTTTGCTTTTGTTGAAGAAAATGTAAGCTTCGCGTCCAAGAATCGAGCCCTACTTTGCTCAGACCCAACTCTAGGATAGTTGGAAGCTAACATAATTTTGTCCTCAAGCGGAAACCCTTGCCGTCACTTTAGATTTCAAATTGAAAACACAGAGCGGCAACAGTATTAGGAAGGACTGTGAATCGCTCAATGTATCTTTAGTTTTTCACTTGATCATTCGGTGTCTTTTAGAATTGGATCACACAACCGAGGGGTATTTTACCGTTAAAAGCTTAATATGCTACTTTTCTCAGTAGCATTAAATGTATGAATACAAAAATAGTTATAATACACTAAAAGGCCCGGAAGCTCTAACAGAAATCCAAAAAATACTTGCCAAAACTAAAACATCAAAACCAACACGGATTCAATTCTTCCTAATCCTAGACTCCTAGAGGTTTCCCTATGCAAGGAAGCTAGTTAACAAAGTTACAGTGTACGCCTCGCGTCCAAGAATTAGTCTACTTTGCAAAGCAGAACTGACTGCTATCAGCTGATTGAGACCCAACTCTAGGATAGTTGGAGGCGGATGTACTTTTGTCCTCAAGCGAAACCCTTGCCGTCACTTTAGATTGAAAACACAGAGCGGCAAAAGAATTAGGAAGGACTGTGAATTTCTTTAAGTATCTTTAGTTTTTTCCACTTAATCAATCGGTGCAACTTGTTTAAGAATTTTATCAAAAACACTGGGGGCTGCTTTTCACCATCTTGACAGCGTATTTTGTTGTTGTTGTTGGGGGCAATTTTCCGTTAAATACTTTATTTGCTACTTTTTTCAGTAAAACTAGAGGCGCAAATGCAAAAATGAAAACAATGTGCTTATAAATTGTAATAAAAGCTTTAATGGACTATTTTTAGGCAAAAAAAACGTTAGCTTCTATCAAACTGCTCGTCTTTTGCAAAGAAAATGTACGCTTCGCGTCCAAGAATCGAGGCCTACTTTGCTCAGACCCAACTCTAGGATAGTTGGAAGCTAACATAATTTTGTCCTCAAGCGAAACCCTTGCCGTCAATTTAGATTTCATATTGGAAACACGGGGCAGCAAGAGAATTAGGAAGGACTCTGAATTCAAAACAAGAAAGCAACTGATATTTTTTAATGTTGAAGATGCTACTTCGGTCAGTAGCTTTTTATGGACTTATGCAAAAAACATTAATAACCCCTCAAAATTGGCATTAAAAATTTAGCAAAAATGATTAAAGTAAAACAGGCACGTTTCTATTGCTAAAAAATTAAAAACAATCTAATTAATGCGCTTAAATATTGATACCTGTTTGCTTCGCGTCCAAGAATCGAGGCCTACTTTGTTCAGACCCAACTCTAGGATAGTTGGAAGCTAACATAATTTTGTCCTCAAGCGAAACCCTTGCCGTCATTTTAGATTTCAAAACACAGAGCGGCGAGAGAATTAGGAAGGACTGTGAATTTCTTTAATTGTCTTTAGTTTTTTTACTTGGTCAATAGGTGTAATTTATTAAAGAATTAGATCACACAAATGGGGGTATTTTCCCGTTAAATGCTCAATTTACTGCTTTTTTCAGTAGCATTAAAGGCATGAATGCAAAAATAGTAATATTGCCCTAAAAGGCCCTGAAGCTCATACAGAAATCCAAAAACATTACTTGTCAAAACTAAAACATCAAAACCAACACGGATTCAGTTCTTCCTAATCCTAGACTCCTAGAGGTTTCCCTATGCAAGGAAGCTAGTTAACAAAGTTACAGTGTACGCCTCGCGTCCAAGAATTGGTCTACTTTGCAAAGCAGAACTCACAGCTATCAGCTGATTGAGACCTAACTCTAGGATAGTTGGAGGCGGGTGTACTTTTGTCCTCAAGCGAAACCCTTGCCATCACTTTAGATTTCAAAACACAGAGCGGCTAGAGTATTAGGAAGGACTGTGAACTCAAAACGGTAAATTAATCTTAACGCTGGAACGTTTGAACATTTGAACGTTTAAAATGCTAGAAGATGCTACTTTTTGTAAGTAGCGTTTTAGGGATTTGAAACAAAAAAATTGCTAGGGAGAAAAATAGAGATCAAGGTTACCTCATATAAAGTTATAAACAGCTATTCGTCACAGCTCAAGGACGAACCAAGGAGCTGCGGTGAGCTGCAAAAAGCAAATTTTATACAAATAAATCTTCTATTCTTATTCCAGAAAACCAATTAAAATAACATAAATCAAACTCACCTTGATCGTGATGAAACTTTTGAAATGCAGCGCGATGAGCTTTTGAATTAAAATGCATTTCAGCCTGTTGGAACGCGTCGAATTCAATGCCGCAAACTGAGCACTGCATTTGGTAGCGTTTGAGCATCATTTTTACTAGCTGCTCTTTTGTCAGACTGTTTAGCTTTTGCTCCATTGATATTGGGGTAGTCTCTGCTGGCTGTTGTTGTTGTTGTTGTTGTTGTTGTTGTTGTTGTTGCTTCTGGCTGTCATTTTCAATGTCGTTAGCTGTTTCGTTGGCAGTAGCTTCGTTTGTCTTCTGGTCCGATTTCTCAGTTGTTTCGACGTCTTTGAGTGCCTAGAGATGAATATATGTTTGGAAAAAATAGATTGGGGTGGCTGTCAGCAGGGGAATGCCGGCTGGGGTTGGGTGGGGGTTCCCCGGACAGTCAAGCGTACACTTTGGGTTGGCTGGTGGCAGGGGATTCCCCGGTAGAGTTGGGTGGGGGATGCCCAGACAGTCAAGCGTACATATTGGGGTGGCTGTCAGCAGGGAAATCCCGGCCGGGGTTGGGTGGGGGTTCCCCGGACAGTCAAGCGTACTTATTGGTGGCTGGCGCCAGGGAATTCCCCGCTAGAGTTGCGTGGGGGATCCCCAGACAGTCAAGCGTACACTTTGGGGTGGCTGGCGGCAGGGGAATCCCGGCTGGGGTTGGGTGGGGGTTCCCCGAGTGGCCAAATGTACAAAATCAGGGTAGAAAGCGCCCACAAATGTGCACTCTTACACTGTTGTTAACCGATGTGGGAACAGCAGCTAACGCAGGCTGATTCAATCGATAGATTCCAATAGGCAACTGCTCTTGATCAGCTTGGTCTGACTGAATGGCTGACTTAGGCTTTCTATTAACCATGCCAGGAGTGCCAGCCGCTTTCCTATGCTTGAGCCCGGCTAGATGGGCTTCCATTAGTGGCGGATGCAAAGTGAGATCGCAGATTTTGCAATAGACTTGAGGATCTTTTGCTTCGCATAGTTCGCGAAATTTCTTCTCATTGGCTTTCCTGGTGTGCCTGCGGAATTTTTATTATAAAAGAATAATAATTAGCATGAATGATCCGGGGCGGTTAATCGCGCCAAATGAATGAAGAATCGGAGGGTTGGCGCCTAATGAATGAAGGATCTGAGGGTTGGCGCCTAATGAATGAAGGATCTGAGGGTTGGCGCCTAATGAATGAAGGATCAGACGGGCTGGCGGCGCCTAATGAATGAAGGATCTGAGGGTTGGCGCCTAATGAATGAAGGATCTGAGGGTTGGCGCCTAATGAATGAAGGATCAGACGGGCTGGCGGCGCCTAATGAATGAAGGATTGGAGGGGTGGCGCCTAATTAATGAAGGATTGGAGGTGGCGCCTAATTAATGAATGATTGGAGAAGTGGCGCCTAATGAATGAAGGATCGGAGGGTTGGCGCCTAATGAATGAAGGATCAAACAAGCTGGCGGTGCCTAATGAATGAAGGATTGGAGGGGTGGCGCCTAATGAATGAAGGATCTGAGGGGTAGCGCCTAATGAATGAAGGATCGGAGGGGTAGCGCCTAATGAATGAAGGATCTGAGGGGTAGCGCCTAATGAATGAAGGATCGGAGGGGTGGCGCCTAATGAATGAAGGATCTGACGGGCTGGCGGCGCCTAATGAATGAAGGATCGGAGGGGTGGCGGCGCCTAATTAATGAAGGATCGGAAGGGTGGTGGCACCTAATGAATGAAGGATCGGAGGGGTGGCGCCTAATAAATGAAGAATCGGCGGGGTGGCGCCTAATGAATGAAGAATAATAGGGGTGGCGCCTAATGAATGAAGGATCGGAGGGGTAGCGCCTAATGAATAAAGGATCTGAGGGGTGGCGCCTAATGAATGAAGGATCGGAGGGGTGGCGCCTAATGAATGAAGAATCGGAGGGGTGGCGGCGCCTAATGAATGAAGGATCGGAGGGGTGGCGGCGCCTAATTAATGAAGGATCGGAAGGGGTAGCGCCTAATGAATGAAGGATCGGAGGGGTGGCGCCTAATGAATGAAGGATCGGAGGGGTGGCGGCGCCTAATGAATGAAGGATCGGAGGGGTGGCGCCTAATTAATGAAGGATCGGAGGGGTGGCGCCTAATGAATGAAGGATCGGAGGAGTGGTGGCGCCTAATGAATGAAGGATCGGAGGGGTGGCGGCGCCTAATTAATGAAGGATCGGAAGGGTGGTGGCGCCTAATGAATGAAGGATCGGAGGGGTGGCGCCTAATAAATGAAGAATCGGCGGGGTGGCGCCTAATGAATGAAGAATCGGCGGGGTGGCGCCTAATGAATGAAGGATCGGAGGGGTGGCGCCTAATGAATGAAGAATAATAGGGGTGGCGCCTAATGAATGAAGGATCTGAGGGATAACGCCTAATGAATGAAGGATCGGAGGGGTGGCGGCGCCTAATGAATGAAGGATCTGAGGGGTAGCGCCTAATGAATGAAGGATCGGCGGGGTGGCGCCTAATGAATGAAGGATCGGAGGGGTGGCGCCTAATGAATGAAGAATAATAGGGGTGGCGCCTAATGAAGGAAGAATAATAGGGGTGGCGCCTAATGAATGAAGGATCGGACGGGGTGGCGCCTAATGAAGGAAGAATAATAGGGGTGGCGCCTAATGAATGAAGGATCGGAGGGGTAGCGCCTAATGAATGAAGGATCGGACGGGGTGGGCGGCGCCTCATCAAGCATCATATCAGTGAAGTTAAAATAGAAATGCAATTAAAATAAACACAAAACTAACTTGGCACCCTCCAGATGCAGCTTCAGCATCTCCTCGCCAGTGCAATCAACATTGCACAGCTCGCAATGGAACCGCTTAGTCGCTGGTGCGGAAGCAGCTCCCAAGCCATTGTTGCCATGACTGTTATTAACCTTTGGTCGTTGGGGAAAATGCTGACCTCTTTGATTAAACTGTGGCGGACCGCCACGCAAGGGACGCCTAGCCTGAGGCTTCTGACCTGTAGCGCTAGGCTTGTTATAGATGCCGCAATAAGCGGTTGATTCGTCAGGTACGTTCATAGTTTGCTGGGGTTACTGCAAATTTACATTTTTTAAAGATAGATTTACTTTTTTTACTAAATTTTGTCAATCTATTTCACTATTGAGGTCTTTTTTAGTATGCTAGTGTGCTATTGGCTAGCAATAAATAAAATATAAACCAAATGCAGTACTTCATTAGGGAAAAATTAAGCAGTAAGCATATAATTAATTTTCCATCTTGAAAACATACCTTAGTCGATAAACAAGCAAGTAGATAAGTTTTTCAAAATGCATAAAATTTACACTAAAAAAACTACACATTCACATGCAATTCAATGACAAAGAACTTGTAGAATTATTATAACAACTCATTTTGCGAATGAAACCAAAACTGTAAACCACTTCGTTTTTTGGTAAGAACTTGCTGTATAGCTACAAAAAAATGCTGCTTAAATATCTTTAACTAACAAATAACAAATTTTTCTTCCATTTACGCTACTTATAGTAACAATTTCAATTTCAGGGGAAAAATGAATTAAAATTACGAGCTAGTATAATATGTGGGGCTCGAACCAACGACCTTCCTGATAATATATAAACTTAACAATAATAAGCTAAATTATAGTAATTAATTAGAATGGACCGCATTAGTAAAAATCAAACCCCACCAACAACAGGCGGCAAAGTCAGTCCCCTATCAGCCAATAGTTGGGCATTGTTAATCTTTGGTGGAGTCGTTCTGGTGTGCCAAACCAATATCCGGGTGCAATCGTTTGCGCGAGCTTCTAAATCTGATTGACGAACGCCCAGTCCAGTTAGCAACAGGCTCTCCTGATTATCAACAGGTTGTTAAGCAAGGAGGTATTAATACGTTAAATTAGCCCAACTCTAAGCATGTACATGCATCATCATTTACGTACTTGAAATCCTCTTTCAACATTGTAGACCAATTCTGCGGCTGGACGATTGTGCAATAATTTCAGATTGATTGCAAAACCAGCCATGTCGATGGGGAATGGCCGATGAGGCTTGAATGCGACAATCCAGCCCTGTGCGCGGGTGGAAGGGGTTCAGGGTTGGTGGCACTTTAGTATCCAGGAAGTTAGGTCATTAACTGGAATAAGTAAATCACATGACAGGTGCAAGAAATTATTGTCTTAGAGATGTGATGCACAGGTGTCAAGGTTTTTTAGGTGTGATAAAACACTAAGCACAGGTAATGTAGCTTTTAGGGTGTGATAGCACAGGTAATGTGGCTTTTAGGGTGTGATACCACAGGTAATGTGGCTTTTAGTTTTAGGGTATGATACCACAGGTAATGTGGCTTTTAGGGTATGATAGCACAGGTAATGTGGCTTTTAGTTTTAGGGTGTGATACCACAGGTAATCTGGCTTTTAGTTTTAGGGTATGATACCACAGGTAATGTGGCTTTTAGGGTGTGATAGCACAGGTAATGTGGCTTTTAGTTTTAGGGTGTGATACCACAGGTAATGTGGCTTTTAGGGTGTGATAGCACAGGCAATGTGGCTTTTAGGCTGTGATAGCACAGGTAATGTGGCTTTTAGTTTTAGGGTGTGATACCACAGGTAATCTGGCTTTTAGTTTTAGGGTATGATACCACAGGTAATGTGGCTTTTAGGGTGTGATAGCACAGGTAATGTGGCTTTTAGTTTTAGGGTGTGATACCACAGGTAATGTGGCTTTTAGGGTGTGATAGCACAGGTAATGTGGCTTTTAGTTTTAGGGTGTGATACCACAGGTAATGTGGCTTTTAGGGTGTGATAGCACAGGCAATGTGGCTTTTAGGCTGTGATAGCACAGGTAAAACTAATTTTAGGGAGCACACACAGGTAGATAGTTTTTAGGTTGTGATTTCACAAGTAATAAGGTTTATAAAACAGCAAGTAGAGATTTCTCAATGTAAAGCTGAGTCCAAGGATTCCTCTCTATAACAGAAAGATTAGAAGCGATTTCAATTTCAACTAGTCAGTCTCACCAGCACACGACCCTGTGCGCAGCGGATGCCTTCGTACATAAGTCCGCCAGCAAAAGCCACAGGCCACACCGACACCCGCCTGGTAGCCCTCATCTCATCAAACAATCTAACATCGTAAGCGTTATCGTCGTCGGCAATGTACATAACGCCCGTTCTGGATGGATCTTGGCGCAACCATTTGAAAGCCAGGTTCCGTTGTCGCACACCTTTAGGCCGCCACCAATGCGGCTCCGATGGTCGAGGCTTCTCGTCCTCGGGCGTTGGCGCGGCTAGATGCGTGTAGGCCGCCAGGTTGCAGTCGGCGAGGATGTCGGCTACGAGGAGCGAAGGCGAATCGGCGTCTTCAACGACTAGCCAGTGGAGAGCCGGAACTCGGGCTAGCGTGTTGCAGAGTCTGGTCAGCTCCGCCCGCTGCTCGGGTCGTCTGATTGAGTAGGAATAACACATTTTGGTATGGGGCGATGGGCAATATGATCTGACAGCCTAATGATCTGTCCAGTAGCCTAATGATCTGTCCAGTAGCCTAATGATCTGTGCAGTAGCCTAATGATCTGTGCAGTAGCCTGATGATCTGTGCAGTAGCCTGATAATCTGTGCAGTAGCCTAATGATCTGTGCAGTAGCCTAATGATCTGTGCAGTAGCCTAATGATCTGTGCAGTAGCCTAATGACCTGTGCAGCAGCCAAATGATCTGTGCAGTAGCCTAACGATCTGTCCAGTAGCCTAATGATCTGTGCAGTAGCCTAATGACCTGTGCAGCAGCCAAATGATCTGTGCAGTAGCCTAACGATCTGTCCAGTAGCCTAATGATCTGTGCAGTAGCCTAATGATCTGTGCAGTAGCCTAATGACCTGTGCAGCAGCCAAATGATCTGTGCAGTAGCCTAACGATCTGTCCAGTAGCCTAATGATCTGTGCAGTAGCCTAATGATCTGTGCAGTAGCCTGATGATCTGTGCAGTAGCCGAATGATCTGTGCAGTAGCCGAATGATCTGTGCAGTAGCCTGATGATCTGTGCAGTAGCCTGATAATCTGTGCAGTAGCCTAATGATCTGTGCAGTAGCCTAATGATCTGTGCAGTAGCCTAATGATCTGTGCAGTAGCCTAATGACCTGTGCAGCAGCCAAATGATCTGTGCAGTAGCCTAACGATCTGTCCAGTAGCCTAATGATCTGTGCAGCAGCCTAATGATCTGTGCAGTAGCCTAATGATCTGTGCAGTAGCCTAATGATCTGTGCAGTAGCCCAATGACCTCTGCAGCAGCCAAATGATCTGTGCAGTAGCCTAACGATCTGTCCAGTAGCCTAATGATCTGTGCAGTAGCCTAATGACCTGTGCAGCAGCCAAATGATCTGTGCAGTAGCCTAACGATCTGTCCAGTAGCCTAATGATCTGTGCAGCAGCCTAATGATCTGTGCAGTAGCCTAATGATCTGTGCAGTAGCCTAATGATCTGTCCAGTAGCCTACTGATTAATGCATTAGCCTAATGATCTGTGCAGCAGCCAAGTGATCTGTGCAGTAGCCTAATGATCTGTCCAGTAGCCTAATGATCTGTCCAGTAGCCTAATGATCTGTGCAGTAGCCTAATGATCTGTGCAGTAGCCTGATGATCTGTCCAGTAGCCTAACGATCTGTCCAGTAGCCTAATGATCTGTCCAGTAGCCTAATGATCTGTGCAGTAGCCTGATGATCTGTCCAGTAGCCTAACGATCTGTCCAGTAGCCTAATGATCTGTCCAGTAGCCTAATGATCTGTCCAGTAGCCCAAGGATCTGTCCAGTAGCCTAATGATCTGTCCAGTAGCTTACTGTTCAATGCATTAGCCTAATGATCGGTGCAAGAGCCTAATGATGTGTCCAGTTGACTCCAGTAGCCTAATTATCTGAGCAGTAGCCTTATGCTCTGTGCAGTAGCCTTATGATTTGGGCAGTAGACTGTTAATTTGTACTTAGCAGATTACAGGTATTTGTCAAATTTTTCAAGTTTTGTAATGAAAGTTTGTCTAGCATGTAGTTAAAAAGAACAAATGGCTTCATATTTTTTGGTACACAGTATTCCTAAAGAAAATAAAGTTGAAGTGCAGGTAACTTGTATTAAATAACTTACTTGTAAGTTGCAGTCACAACATAGATAATTGGCAAATTAGTTTCTTCTGGGGCAGATTTACTAGCAGCAATGCCAACTGAATCCAACTGACTTAGCCAAATTCCACTGGCAAGACCACATATAAATGCACAAAATAATAGTAATATTTTGTATGGCTGACAATATCTGTTAGCCAGTAGGAAGCCATGCCATACAACACGCCTTATTAAGTGTCTGTAGCCTGTCATTTACTGTCATTTCCTATTTGAAATTTTTGATTATAGTCAAATTTGTATAGTAATTTTATATATAGTTGAATTGCAATGGTTTCTTCATTGCAAAGGCTGAAAATTTAAATTTTTTGTTAACTGTGAGATAAGAATTCTAAAAGATTCCACTTTTGAGATAAATATTAAAAACAAATCATTGCTTTTTGTATAAATTCTAACCTTTGTTGCTGAACACAAATTTGCATTGCTATTGCCTACTTATTATACTTAATGTTTTCAATATTCTTAGTTTCAATCTTTTGTAGTAATAAAAATAAAATATTTAAATAATGTTACCTTGAGAAAGCAATTAGTTCATACATGCGCAACACCTGGCCGACCCAGCCGAATTGGCCGGGTGACAGGCCTGCCAAGCAAGGGACGTCGCAAAATTGGTGATGCAAGTCGAAAAATCGCCGATGTGAGTCACAAAATTGGTGAAAAACACGAGGGGGTAAGTCGCAAAATGGAGAAGAATTGGGAAGATTCAGGCAAGAATCATTCGCGGGACCCTTTTTTTTGGTCCTTCGAAATTTTTGTGGCCAACTAAGTCACAAATTTTTCCACTGACAACCTATGTCGCACTTACACTAAACAACGTCACACTTTTGGTTAGAAACAATGTCGCACTTACACTAAACAACGTCGCACTGGCCGGGTAAGATTCAGGAGGTTGCGCATGTATGAATTAGTTAGTCCAATAAAATGATATTTTTGAAACAAAACATAATGATATTATTATGTTGTTAGAAAATAATCGTAGATATATATTTTATTAATTCTAATTTACTGTCATAGAGCCAAAACAAAATAAATTATGTTGTTAAAATATACTTAACCTACAAGTTTCAACAAAAAAGAGTATAATAGCTAGAACTTATATATAAGATCTATCAGTAGATCAAATCTATCAAATCAAATATAAAATACAAATATTTTTTTACTTTTCTAAACTGTACTAATATATTAATAATAGTATTATAATATAGAAATTAGCCAGTTAGGCCTTAGTCAGCAGTCTAGACAATATCCCTCTTTTATTTAGATTCTAGCTAAATGATAAAAATTCCTATTTGATAAATATTGAACCAATTAAGTAGTAAATTGCATATGCTATATACACCTCAATATGGGACATAGCTAAGCAAAAAATGATCCTTAGCTAAGATATGGAGCTTGGCTAAAATTCATTTATAGCTCTAATAGCTTGTATAAAGCAAATAAATATATTTAAAGAACTATTTATGGTTCCTATCTATTAAGCATAACCTACTTACTACTAACTATAGTTAGGAATGAGCGGAATTCCTCTTCCGGAAGAAGTTGAGGGGATCAAACTCATATCTCCTGATCTCCCATCGCCTTATCTCCCACCTCCCATCGCCTCATCTCTCATCGCCACATCTCCCATCGTCTCATCTCCCATCGCCTCATCTACCATCTACCACCAGCTATCTCCCATCGCCTGAATTCCATTCATCAAATTCTAACTATGCAAAGAGAACTCCGTGAACTTTCAATCAGGTGAACTCAGAATAGTCCATTTGACGACAGTAAGATAGACCCAGGCAAGCTTTATTCGTAAGCACACTTCTCTGTCCACCAAGGCAAAGGTGCAAATTTAAAATTAAAAAGTTAGTCAACAGCCTCCTCTTTGGCCCAATTAGTGTACACCTAGTTTTAATAAATTAAATCAGAACCCTACTCAGTTGACCGCCAGTCAGAATGTGCAAAGCACGGATTGGCAGCCTCTCTCTCCTTTGCAGTTTAGCCGACACTGCTATGTTCATTGAAAAAAATGAACAGGGAAAACTTTTTTGGCCTTCAGCATCCACAGTTTCCAGAGTTTTGAAAAGAAAATCACATCCCTGAAATCATCCTTTCAAGCTCTTTCCAGCAATAAAAGTTTCAAAAACCAATCTTGCAAAATAAAAGCACAATTCACAATTGAAATTTTAATGCTTTCCTGCCCAAAAAAGTCAGCCATCTCAGTGAGTACATTCTTCTCCGCCTACACTGAGAGGCCTGCCAATATTATCAATTGAAATTTATAACCCAGGCTGCCCTAACTCAGTGAAATGTACGCAGTTGTAGTAGTAATTTTTTGTTATAAGTAGTTAATAGTAGCCGACTTAATCGCGGCACTCTTTTTCCGCCCAAATTATAGTGCAACCTATCTAACTGACTACATTCTTCTCTGCCTACAGTACAGTGAGAGGCCCGCAAATTTTATATATTGAATTTTAACCCAGACAACTCTGCCCTGCCAATTGCACGCATTGTAGCTAGCCACCTCAGTGAGTACAGTCTTCTCTGCCTACAGTGAGGGGCCCGCAAATTTTATCAATTGAATTTTAACCCAGCAAGTACACACTTCAATATTGAACAAATCAGAACCCTCAATATCAGTTGACTCGCGGCAGCCTCTCTGCCAATGCACTAAGGCCTCTCCACCCCGTTTTCAATACTCAGTATAGCCCCCGCTGGAAAGAAAATACACAAAATGAATGGGCCACAATTTATGATGCAACCATTTGATTTTTCGCCAAGGGAAAGGACATGGTGGGTACTTAATACTACTGACACTTTCTTCTGCTTTTTTGAGGATCTTAGAAATTGAAATTTCACACTTAAAATAGCCTATAGCCTTCCTTGGAAAATTTCCGATTTTCCCATATAAGTTTCAATGCTGAGTTGCCAGTATTCTAGGAGGAGATGTCGAACTGACAGACAGACAGACAGACAGACACACAGACAAACAACACGTGAAAATTAATATATGTAGAGGTGGCAAAGTGTGTGCTGAAACAATTTTTGTCTCTCCCAAAATTGTGTACCATGGGCTGACACAAAAACCCTATATGTGCTAACTTGAAGCAAAAGTTTGAAGGACCAAAAAAAGGTCTCACAAACTATTTCTTCTTTAAATCTTTCTATTTTGTATGTTTTTGCTTGTAATCTCCTTTAAATCTTCACAAATTTGCCACATTTTTTACTTTTTTGCTACTTACATTGCCTATTTTACCTATTGGCTATTATATTGACAATTTTACACTAGGTTGTACACAATACGTTCCAAGACCCTTTGTATGCGCAGCTTGTGCGCTATTATACATTGTTATGTGCCATTGTGTGCTACAAAATTGTGTCTGTGTGCTGGAATTTTCTGACCAAACTGCCACCTTTCTGACTATGGCCTACTAAAGTCATATATACTAATTATTTAACTTAGGCCTAATTGGCTATGCAATAGATGCATATAATAATAGGCTAGATCAATTAAAATTCATGCAGATCTATGGCTTAGCTAAGCAAGAACAATGCAATAGAAGGGATATAGGCCAAATTCAAGAAGGTAATACAGAATATACCAGAAAAACTCAACAAAAAACTTATGACTATGTGCCATGCAACAAGATAGGAACCTTACTAATACTAGTGCACCAAACCAAGCCATGACCATGAGAACCAAGATTTTATAGTAGCTTAGGCCTACTTATTGTCATTATAAATAAATGAAATAATGTCGTTATAAGTAAATGTTGCTCAATCCCCTCTCATTAATTAAATGCCGCTTGCTTTGTAATGTTGCCTGTGCTATGCTAGATGTCCATTAATTTGTGTCTGAAAATTAGGCTCAAACTGCAACCTGTAGCCCATTGTACATAGACATTGTACATTGTACACATCCCATCAGGTTCGATCTCAATCCGCTGAATTGGGATAAGGTGAACTGTGTAGTGTGTTAAACGGGTTTTTGTGTTAACTGAACTGACAATAGTGAGCTAGTCCACCGCCGCTTCGTTTCGTTTGAAATTTGCTATCAATTTCAACAAAGGTAGCCCTAAAATTAGGAACATTGACAGCAAGTCCCGGAACTATTTAGAGTAGCTGGACTTTATTTCAGTATTCAGGATTTTAAAATCTAAAGATAGACGCTTTTAATTGCCTATTAGTTTGGATTGATTTGGATAGTGACACTTTGCGGCATGTTCTAGCTTGTCCGGTGTACTATCTTTCGACTAAAAAAAGCTAAATCTGCAGGAGAGCTGTAGACACTTTGACGCTTGAAGCGACATTGTCCTACAAACAGCGACTGGGCATTACTTTCCATTGCGCTGACTCCTGAAGCGCGTTCAGTACAGTATGCAGGCATAGACACACACAGGCCGGCACCAAGTCACGCAATCACATCGATAGGCTAGGGTGTCCAAGCGGTAGTTCCAGGAATGTATACACTCTCTATGCCTTGGGGGGTTGCCCTCATGGGCGTAAATTGCACAACTGGCCCATAGCCCAACAAATTCGTGCACAAGGCCCCAAATAAATGTGACCCTGTACACAAAACCGCGCTAGGACACTAGTTGCCGAAAATTGCGAAATATTACAAGACTTGTAATTTTTCTTGTTTGAATGTCCAATTATTACAGTAATTGTAATTTTTCGTGCAATTTCAATTACAATAATTACCAGCTTATTTTCAATACATAAATTTACGATTAAATCAAGGTCAGATGGATACAGCCAGTGAGCCAGTACAAGTCTTCATGTTTTTCCCTATTTAGACATTATTGGACATTATTTCTGTTGATTAGATTAATTCAATATTTTTTATTATTTTTCTTGTAATCATTACACTATTTCTTACGTTCAGCTTTAATCAACTGTATAGATGTTTCTTTCCTGAAAAGGGTTTGTAAATTTTTGGCCAAATTATCACGCATACCAGAAAAGTTTTTTCCTGTATGCTATTAGCTATTCTCGTTGACCTAATAGTTTTGCAAATAGCTTTTGTTTTAGTAAATTACATTATTTTATTCTGAACAAATTATTAATTTACGCCATTCCAAGGTTTTTGTCTTGGACTTACTGTATTTGCTGTCTAGCTAGTCGTGTAGCTTTAGCTTGTGCTTCTTGCTACTGCAGTCTCTGAATTTAAAAATTTTGTAATTCATTACTTTTTCATGACATGCCAATGTTGCATAACTGTTAATGTTTGTTTTTTGCAGGTCTATGCCATGCTAGGGCAGCTAGGCTAGTTTGTAATATACTTAAATTAAAAAAATGTTCATTGATTGTGGAAATATATTGTCTATGCCTATGGCCAAATTGATTTATAGGCTTAATTTAAAACCATGATGTAAGTATAAAAGCTTAAAATATTGAATGTATATTTTAACTAGGTAGCTATAATAGATTCTTTATGTTTTATTATTATTAGCTAGGCCAAATATTGGGACAATAAGATTCTTTTAGGGCCTAGCTATCACCTATCATCTATAAAACCTATGGCTATGCTATAGGGCTTACCCTGACCTAAAATAAAGAAAAAAGTATAATAGTCTAAGTAAGATATAAGAACCAATAGAAAGTTTTAGTATCCTTAATTGTAGCCAAGGGTTAGTTTTAATGTTTTATGACAGTGTCTATCTTAGGTTTAGAATGTTAGCATGCTAGCATTATAACCATTTTGTTTGAGCTTAGGTTAGGATATTGACATTAAGAAAAAAATAATTTTGGTAAATGGGGAAGCAACTATGTCTATGACTATGGCAAATATTGCAAAATTTTAGAAGGCAAAAAATAGCAAAAAGTGACTTACAAAATTAGTGCCATTTTCTTGCTTTGTAACTAAATATGACAGAACTACTCATTCAATTATAAATAAGTCAGCTTCATTAAAAATTAATTATTTCTACAAGAACTACTTTTGTATTATTTATCTATCGTTAATTTATAAGTATAGTTATAAAATAAGCAAATTAGTTGACAAAATATGGTAAAAAATTCAAAATCATATAATCTATTTTTATAATTCCTAGTGTAAAATAATTTGCAAAATTTCTCCTTTAATAAAAATATAAAAAACATACTTTTTGTTTAGAGCAAATTACTTTTGTAAATGGACCTAAATATTTTCTTTTATTCTTTTTTCTTCCTTTATAACTAATGATATTTATTCAATTAATTTTGGAAGTTCAATTTTCTTTTTCCCCTAAATGTGTTGACTAATGTATTTTATACTATTTAGAATTATAGTTTTTATTACCAATTACAATATTACAATATTGTTTTGCCTCTCTTAAGGTTTTAAATAAAATATTTTTTTAATAGATTATATATAGTATTTTGTTATCATAGATTTTTAGTAACATCCTTTGGCCATATGCTAAATCTAGCATCAAAGTCTCATTATTGGCTTATGGTCCTAGACAATATTGTGATACTTTAGTGGGCCTCATAACATGCAAGACTAAAAATGATATTTTTCTAAAATTTAATACAAAATTAGCAAGGGCTTAGGTAAGGCAAAAACCAGAATAAATATTTTTATAGTTTCACTATCCAAAAGTACTAAAATTAATATTGATATTTTACAATTGTCTATGATACTCTTTTATGTATTTTACTTGTAGCTTTTATATATAAAAGCAATTTATATAACTCTTTTGAATTACTTTAAAATTGAAATGTCACTTTATACAATTGTTTTATCTTCAGATGAGCTACAAGCGCTCTTACAAACAGTTAAAAAGTTATCCTGAGAGCAGAAGTAGCTCCAGTTCAGATTCTAATGACATTAAACTATCTCTCAGTGACACATCTTTTGGAGCTAGCAACTGGCCTAGTGAATCTGAGTTGAAGCCAAAATCTGATGATGACAACATTTTGGGAGCTACCTATGTACTAGTACCAGAAGTGGATTGTTCCATTGAGCCAGAGGTTTTCTCTGCTGTTGAAATGCAATTGCACAATTTTTTTAGTAGTGTATCTACTTCATTGCCTTGCTATGTGTCAATTAAACTTCTATTCTGTGCCACATTTTTGGCATTTTCTCTGTCATACAGTCTTTCTGACACTGCAATGAATGCTCTGCTTTCTGCTGTGCCTGTTTTTACAGGATTTGCTTGGGATGTGACCAGTCGGAACATTGATGCATTGCGTAGTACTATCAGCCTGGAGGTGGCTGACTTTAACAGTTTCTTTGAAACCCACGTTATTGATACACAAACTTCAATTGTATGCTTTAACTTTGTTGAACAGCTGAAAGTTATTATCTCATGCCATTTTGATATCATTCGGGCCTATTCTTTCGAACTAGCATCCGAGAATGGTGATGTTTTGTCTGGTTGTTGCCTATTACCTATCCCTGAAGTCTTAGACATTTTTGTTTTAGTTTCATGCGATGGAAGCAATCCATATCGAACCAAAAAGTGTTCTATGTGGCCTCTTCAAGGCGTTATTTTGAATTTACCACCATCAGTTCGGTCCAGTTTTCAGTGTTCCATATTTTTTGGTATCTGGTTTTCATGTGTCAAGCCTGATTGGAATTCTCTTCTTGACAAGTGCTTCAGCACTGTTCCTTTTGGCGAGGTCATTGAGATTGAAATTAAAGACGAAGTATTTAAGTTTCGTCCTGTTATCTATGGCTGCGTTTTTGACTTGCCTGCTCTTTCTTCAGCTTTTAACATTAAGCAATTTAATGGCCTATTTGGTTGTCCATTCTGCAAGATTGCAAGTGTCCCGCAGACCAACCGTGGAGGTCGAGCTTATCCTGTACTTGGTTTGCCCTACGAGAGCAAGACGTCCGCTGACTACATTGAATATGGCGAACTAGCCCTTATGAGTGGTGATCACTTGTTTGGCATTAAAGGCCCTACTCCATTCTCTAAATTTTTGACAGTACCAAATGACTGTCTTCTTGACGGCCTTCATTTGCTATATGAAAACTGCGCGAAGAGTATTTTTTCTGGAATTTTCGAAGGTCGGCGTTGTGATTCGTTCTCAATTCGCGACCATGCCCAGAACTTTATCAAACAGTTTTTGCAGAGCATCCCCTATCCAGCAGGGTTTTCTAAAGTTCCTCCTGTAACAAATTTATCTGCGTGGAAGGGTCACGATTTTAAAGCATTTTTACTATACCTTTGTGTTTTTGCATTCATTGATGTTTTGCCTCTTGGCCAGTACTTTCACATGTATGCATTTGCACTTGCCTGTCGCTTAGCCAATGATGCGCATGCTCGCCAGAATGCTGATGAAGCTGATGCACTTTTTCATTTTTACGTTTTGAATTGTGAATCCATCTATGGCCAACGATTTTCGACGCTTAATGTTCATTTGCTCACCCATCTAAAGGATCAGCTTAAGCGTAACGGAGCCTTGCCTTTCTATTCAATGTTTCCTTTCGAATCCCGTTTTGTCCAAATAAAAAAATTCATTCAGGGAACTCGTGGACACCTTAACCAGATTGCCACGAGACTCATGTTGCACAAGGTGTTGCTTCATTACTTTTTCATAAACTCTGACTCCCTACCGTGCGAGCTAAATAATGTAATGTCCTGTGTGAAGTATTCAACATTTCCTCGGCTGGTTGATAAGCATCGGTGTTTTTTTAAAGGCTTCATGTATCACTCTGTCTTGTATGAGCGAGCAAAGCGTTCTTGCAACTATTTTTGTACCTTTTTTTCAATAGTAAGTTGCGCTATGGTAGAATAAATGCGTTTCTCGTCCAAGATGGTGAAATTTATGCCATTATTGATGTATTTCGTGTGAAGCCGGTGCTTGAGTTACTTGATCTCAACTCTGTTGATGCTGATATCCGAAGCATTTTTCGAAAATTCGACCACTACTTTGTTTTCCTCGAAAGTGTAATCACTAGGGACGTTTCTGTTTCTGCCTCAAATCTTTGTGCCGTATGCATGCATATTCCTAGTAAAATTCGCTCCGTTGAGTACATTTTTCTCACTCCTCTATGCACTTCGTTTGAGCACTCGTAGCAGCTGCAGTAACTTATACCTTTGTCTTGCAAAAATCAAGTGTGAACCCATTTGCCTATAACGAGCAAGTCATTCTAATGCTCCGTACGTCTATTTGCAGTTTTTGTTTTAAAGTGTTAGTAAAGTTTTATGCTTATAGTTTAGGTCTTTAGGATCACACTTTTTACAAGGCAATAAATAGTTCCATGATTTTAGCTTAATATAGTTTTCATACTTTTGAGTCTTTGATTTTTTAATTTCAGCAGCTATTTTTCCATGCTTTTGAAAACTTGTGTACTGATTCTATTGGCCACCCAATATTATATTCAAGGGCAATGTATATGCTGATTGCTGTATGCTATTCAGTTGCTAAAAATCGCCCATATAAACACAGCGCACCTTTCACGCCGTTACAAACCCTCTCCAGTGCCCTTCTTGCCGCTACCCATAAAAGCTTGCGCTCCCATGCAGTGGCACCCTAAAGCTAAGCTCCATAATGGTTTATATTAATAATTAATAAAATATTTATAATAACTCATTTCAGCCATGTCGAGAGAATCAGGTAGAAATCGGACTTCAGTATCCCGTCTGCATCAAGAGCAGGAGTGCCGTGACTACTTCCTATTTTGGTATATTGGAAGTGGAGTTTACTCCGAGGTTTTCTCATTCAATTCGCCTGCTCTCCAGTCAATTGCAGCCGATGTCCGAGCCAAGATGAAGAAAGGACAAAAAGTCGCTATTCGGAATGGGCCTAAATTAGAGAGCGCTGTCCTGTTGGCCCGGGGCACACTGAGCAGCCTAAAATCTGCCTCAACCCTACTCGATCAAACAATCAATCAACTTGAAATAGTTGATACCGACACTGTTCTGACACTAGATCTTGGACTCGACGCCCAACCATCTGCTGCTGATGCTGACTCTGATGGGCCTGGGAGCTATGACAGTGAATCTGACGAGAACCCTTCTACTGCTGCAGCACGTTCAATGCGCCAGAACGAACTTCCGTCAATAATGTCTAACGATCCAATTATCCGTGAGCAAGCCAAGTTGTCCGCACTTCGCCAATCAATCCAAGGCAACCAACCGATCACAGAGCCACAGAGAACACCTGCTGCGCGTCCATTGCCAATCAGCGCCACTAACCAAGCTACACCGAAGCAAAGTGGAGCCACTCCAGCTTCTGCCAGTGAGTCCACTTCAAAGGTTGAAACGCTACTACGGGAGATTCTTAAGGAGAATAAAAAAACTAACAGACTTCTGGAAGCTTTCCTTGCTCGGGGTGCCGAAAATGTACCTCCTGGTGGATTATCGATTGCTGATGCGGCAGAGTTTGTGTGCAACAACGGTACGAAAGTTGATCTGCAGAAAATCGTTTGCTCCGATCCGAATTCGTTTGCGAGGAAGTTCATTACTATTGTGCATGGCAAAAACGAACTACAGGGCAAGCTGCTGTCGAGCAAGCGCAGTACAAGGCGGGAATTGTTTTCACAAAGCGACTACCAAGATGTCTACAACGCCGTCAATTTGAAGTTTCCTAACTGCACGTGGACCTCAGTCGAAAGCAGTTTAAATCAATATCTACGAGACATTGACAAACCTGCGCCCACAAGCACTGCTAATCCGGCAAAATGAACTGAACTGAATTGTGACCTGTTTAAGCTACTTTCGAACTTTCGAAACCAGCAATAAATCTCTGGTTTTTACTTTTGTGACCCTAGCAAACTGAGCAGGGTTTTAATTTTTAGTTAGTGCTATAGTCTTTAAATGTAATTTTACACAAAATTTAAGCGATTAAGTTTATTGGTGCATCATATGTGCGATTTCTTTATTAATTACATATCTACATGCACCTTTTAACGAGGGTTTAATGTCATATTTTATAGTACGTTCACTATTGTGTATTTTGTGAGTTTAAAAGGTAGCATGATTACTGTAAAAAAGCATTTATAAAATGTTTGGTTTGGTTTGGTAACTTTCCTGGTTTGGTAATGAAGTTTAAAGATTTTCCTGTACTTTCTAATATCTATCTAGGAAAAAAGCTTTCAATGCAGCAAATTGTCATCCTTTTGTATAAAAAATAAATCCGCATTATGTAATACACGCTCTCTTTTGCGTAAATTTTAAACCATCCCAATTGATGGTCAAATTATCAAGGGTTCTCTATTTTAGGTCTTTATTTTCTAAAAGCGACTGAAGGATAAATTAAATTGCATAATTTTTTATATACGCATTGCTGTGAAAACAAAATAGCCAATTTAATAACTTTGATTTTGAATTCCGTTATGCTAAATTGTATAAATTATAAAATTATTACAATATTCGTGCTAAAGCACGTACAAATATTGCAATTTTCTTGCGTAAGTATTGCAATTCTTGTAATATTCTTGTGATAAAGTTACAATCCTTACAATTCTTCTTGTAAGACTTCTTACAATCATTGCACTTTTCTTGCAAGATTTGGAAAGAGAAATTACAAGAAAATTGTAATTTTCGCAATTTTTGCCGACTAGTGGAAAGATAAACGACCTACAACGCGAGGTCGATCCCCAGTGGCACAAGGCAGACGCGCGAGACCGCCAAGCCACTCGCCCCCTTTGAAACTATCTTTTGATAGATGTAGTCCAATTTTTTTTTTATTTGAACATTGCTACTATAGTATTTTATCACTGCTGGTATCGCTTAATACATAATTTATGTAGTGTCACTTTCACAGTCATAATGTCCAGGATTTTACAGGTGTGCTGCATTAGACGAGAAGGCAATTGCATTATTTATTTCATAACTGCCAATTATTTTTTGTACCACTTTTTAGAAAAAAACAGAGTGCAGCTCCAATAAATTTTGGGTCAGCGTCGGTGGTATGGTTAGTTCACGCGTAATATTATGCATGCTACATGTACATGTATGTAAGAAACCTTTGAATTGGACGCGTAAATGTATTTAATGCGAATGAGTTTTAGCCTCAAAACTATAAACCTCGGTTTTTCGTGACGGCCTATAATGTTGCTATTAAAGTATCTCCAGGAAGCTCAACATCCCCGACTGGCCTCTGTCAGGGTATTGACCTTTGACCTGATTTACATGTACCCATTTGTGACCATGTTTCTTTTGGTCAAAACTTTTCAAGCTACGAGCAGTGTATTCACGTGTTTTTAATTTTTTTGCTTCAAACCCGCCGCATCTCCAATCGCTTGACAGGGGAACAGATCTTCAAGTACATGTTGTACTTGTTTAGTAGTTTAAGGGCATCTGCATTATGACTGGAAAGTCGTGCCAATTTTTGCCAATAAGCGAGGTGATTAATCCCGCGTTGCTTAAGTCCAACCAGAGGAAATCGCTTTCAGCCAGTTTGAAGCTCTGAAAATTTAGGTTAGGCGCTGCGGCCCCTAAGGTCTGGTGCCAAAATTATTTCGTTAATTTAAATATTTATCCTTTTATAAAGTTTAAAAACCCTTATAGATTACTCTCTCCACGGATCGTCACCAAGGCCCCCAACAAAAAATTCCTACGCATTCAGCTGTTATCGAGCGAATCCGATGAATGCACTTGTAGTGCCCTTAAATTCAAGTCTTCCTTGCTAACTCTAATTTTGCATATAGTCATCGGCTATCATCTTCTTTCAGGGCCCCGCGGCCAGAAGTACAAAGCATGAATTGTTTTAAACAAATTTACCATCGTAGAACTCAAAAAAATTCTGCATTATCAAGGGCCGAGCACTTGCTCGCTGTCCACCCGCAGGTTTTCACACTCTAAATCTTGATAGTCGCAGAAAATAGGCTCCCTTCTCAATTCCTCAGCTCCTTCTAAACGTGACAATTAATAAAAAGAAACCTATTATTAGAGAACTCTGCCTTAGATAATGGCTATAAGTGCTTCACAGTCTCATCGTTTGTGTGCCCTTATTCTGTTTATGTTGCCTAAATGTACTATAAACTTCGTCATGGTTAACATAGCGCTCGTATTCTGTCCATTGCGTATGTCTGTCCATCTCGTTAACGATTCTCTCTCTACCGCCTCGTCCACATTTCTGCTTATAGAGCCTCAATCCTTAGGCTCATTCAAATATAAGTGTCGGCGAATAGAGTCTGGGTCTTGAAAGCCTGCAAGGTAATTGGTTTCTTAATCTTAATCAAAACTCGCTTGGGTTCACAGCGAACTCATCAAATGTTCGAGTGCAGCTATTCTGCAATGCATGGCTAAGGAAAAGAAATAAATAAATATAATGAAAAGGTAGGCGAAGCAAAGGTAGGCGAAAAAAATTGCGCAAAGACGTGGGAAAGACAATGATGGTTGTTAGGCGCAGTTAGACTGGGTCACATGCTTTTCAATCTCATCCACCGCCCAGTCCATTTGACAAAATAAAAATAAGTTCTCTGCATCATTTAATTCAGCTAGAAGTGCTTCGTTGCTACTTGGGAAATATTAAAGCAATCTTCTAGTAGCTACTATGATTTTAGTACTCATCAAATCCAAATTAGAGGTACCCAAAGTATGCGGTTGAGAAGAAATAGTGGTCAAATCTAACAGAAGAAGTTAGTTTTTTTACTTATTTCCCGGCTCAAAAATGCTAGTTTCAGAAAAATCCTAAAATCTGAAATAACACGAGTGCTGAGACTTACTTAAAGTAAAAAAAAACAAAGAAAAACTAGCTAGCTACTTCTGGCCCGCATAGTCTTCTTCGCCTGCTCGCAAACACCCCATTGAAATGCAGCACAAACAGCGCAATTTTACTGGACTAAATACTCTTACCTAAGGAAAAAAGAGTGCATTTAAAACTGGATAAAAATAGCAGAGTAGTCTAGCAAAACAGTATAAAGTACCTCGCCTACGGGCTAATGAAATCAAGTTCATTCTTTTTTTATTGCAAAGCTCCAAGGAGGCAACAGCATTACGCTCGTACTGGAATGGGCAGAACATTTTTACTAACCGTGGTCCTAGCCACGGTCCTGGCCACATTCGTCAGCGAGTCGGATGCGTACGGATCATTCCGGTCCCGCATCCCTAATGGAGATCGAGTTCCAAACCCGTGCAAGGAGGGCACCATCTGGGCTGGAGTCGGTCACCAAAGTGCCCTCGGCGCCAACACCAGAAACCCATTCGGCATGGACTTCAAAGCCGCTGGCAACCGGTGGACGGTCGACCTGTGTCGCAAGGACTCTGACGGTGATGGACTCACCAACGGTCAGGAGCTCGGAGATCCGGACTGCGTGTGGTCTGTCGGAGCTACTCCAGCGAGGACGACGGGTCTGTCTCACCCTGGCGTCTGTCCGTTCGATTCGACAAGGTGCAGGAACGCTTGGACCGTGTGTCCGAAGGCTTTTAGCTGTCCGGCTTTGGACGAGCCCGGCGTCATTGTGAAGAATATTACCATGAAAAATACTGCGGTTCCTCCCCAGGAGACCACCTACATCTGTCAGGCGTTCGAGTTAAACAACACCGCCTCACCGGTACACATGATTGGGTCGAAGCCAATCATTGTCAACAAGGACGTCATGCATCACATGATCATCTATGCTTGCGATTCGAGACCCGAACAAGCGCTATTTGATAATCCGAGGCGTTGCTTCATGTCAAACAATAACTGCACGCAAATGCTGAATCTGTGGGGGTTTGGCTCCGACGGCGAGTGCTTTAGTAACAGTTCCGGATTTCGAATCGGCGGCGAAGGCTATCGATACGCTATTCTAGAGCTCCACTGGAACAACCCGGCAAAGCGCGCTGACTACACCGACGGTTCCGGCTTTTCGCTCTACTATACGCCAAAGCTTCGGCCGTACGACCAGGGCACCCTCATGTACGGCGAGGTCAACCTTGTTCTGCCCCCGTGGCAGCCTTTGATCAGCGTAAACCACACGTGTCCATCCGTGTGTACGAACCATTACCACGATGGAACTCGCTACATCACCGGTGCAACTATTCACATGCACTCCTATGGTGCTAAAGGGCGCGTTTCCCTGTGGAGAAACGGAGCACTGGTTAAAGACCTGTACCCTCTTCAGGCCTACGATTACAATTCACCTCAGTTGGTTGCCTTCGATCCACCAGTTGAATACAGGAAAGGTGACGAAGTCAAAACCGAATGCTATTTTAACACGGCCAAAAACAATTTTACCGTATTTTATGGAGAAAGTACCAGCGACGAAATGTGCTTCTCCTTCCTGTCCTACTATCCGAACAATGTCAGCAAGAGCGGCAGAGAGAAACTGAGCGACTGCATTAGCTTGTCTGGTATCAATGAGTGCTGGCTATTCAGCAACATCACCACTCCTCAAGTTGAGAACGGCTGCAACATCACGGCTATGCTCAGCGGTGAGATGCCGACCCAAGTTCAAGCCGAAATGTATTACAGCAAGTGCTTCTCACGAACCGGCTGCGACCCAGTTTGCCGCGACTATTTGAACAACACGCTCTGGCCTAGCAACGCCTGCTACGATCCGAAGCGTTCGCGTCAAATGGCTGAAATTTTAGCTCTTGGAGCGTATGCGAAAAATGCAACTGTGACTAATAGGATTAGTGCAACTCTGTACGGCCAGCGCTTCTGCGAAGAGGAGATCAACATGTTGGCTAAGATGAATCACCAGGCGAATCTTCCTTTGGCTACCCCCACGCCGCCGATGGGCAAAGCTCCGATGCCACCGGCTGGAGGCCTGACCTCAGAGCACCTGCTCATCATCATCATCGTGTGCAGCTGCTTCGGCTTCGTACTCATTCTAGCTGGTCTCGGCCTTCTGGCTAACAAACTGCGCGCTAGTGGTCCATCTGGAGCTACAGGACAGCCGATGGTGATTTCGGAGGGCGCTAAAGCTCAGAATTCGTACGACAATATTCTCTCTGTGGAGAAGGAGCAGTTTTGAGGGACCCTTTTTATGGTTTAACACTGAAACGGACAAAACTGAGTAAAACTATCTTTTTTAGCGTTGCAGAGGCCAGTTGCATTGCAGCAAATGTTTATTGAGTGCCTCGTTAGTTTTTTGACTCGACTTAACATTTTTCGCTCCTATAAATCCTCCAAAACTGTAATACGCTTTATGTATTTGAAATCAATTTTTTATATTCACCTAAAATTCTTTCACCTATGTGACCCGTTTGTCTTGAATTATTTTCTTATTTAGAACAACGAAAAAAATTCTACTTGCGTGCCGTAGTTTTTGAAAACAATTTCTCAGCGAATTTTTTAACTAATTACTTTTTTATGGAAACATTTCTTAACGATGCCACACAGGAGTAGTTATTATATTTATACTCAAGGTGTGCCCACAAACATTTTTTATAGATGGTTTTTTATTAATTTAACTGTTTAAATAAATCGGAAGAAAATAAATGCAAGTAAGATCTAGATATACTACTGTTCCTGATAACATCTAGTTGGCTAAGTGACGATTTTGCTTTGTTTCATTTTTTGCAATTGATCAACTGAATGACAAATCAAAAGGCATTGTTTTGGAACCTGAATGGATCTAAAAGTCCTCTCTGAGCCTGCCTTCGTCATTCGATCTAGATCCTGCAGCGTCCGTTAGTCGGCTATGACTTCGAGATTGACAGCTAAAAGACACTAGTTGTAGGTGGAAATCAGGCCTCAATTAGTCGGGAACTTGGTTTCGATAGGGCTGTCTGGTGATGCAGTCCACACAAGTTGGTGGCAGCGGGGCTGTCAGCTTCCTTCTGGGGCTGGCGGCTCTCTACCCTTCTTTATCTCGGTGTCTGTCTCTCGCTGTCTTCTCCTATCATAGGACCTAGACACTCGCCACACCTACCATGCTACCCCTGGGGCTGACCTCGAGATCGGGAACGGGAGGCCAGAGCTGTCGCGTCGGTAAAACGACAAAGCCGATACCCAACACGTAGGTGATACATTCGACCAGTTTATTGAGTTTATTGTAGATTTATTTTATTCATCTTGGCCGAAAAGCCGTGTAGCCCATAATAAAAAGCTGCTATAAGTAGCGTTACTTCGAAATCATAAGCTTTCTGTTAAACGCTCCATGAGGTTATATGATTTTAAGGTCGTTATACTTATTTGTTGTCTAAACGAATTTATCGATGAATAATAGTTCGTATTGCGAACGTCGTGCACTTTTAGATACATATGATTTAAAATAAAAATTATTTTGAACTCACTCATAACTTTGTTTTGGCTAGTTATTTATAGATTAACACTAGTAGAGATAATTTTGACATGGTGATTGCACAAAGCTTGCCGCTGCCTTCAGTCAGTCAGTAAGATTAAACATTCTTTGGAAAATTGTAGAGGAGTTGTAGCCTAGTGGCTAGGGCGCCTGCCTTATGACCGGAAGGTCGTGGGTTCGAGTCCCGGCCCTAGGAGACAATTTGTGCCCTTGAGCAAGGCACTTAATCCCGCATTGCTTCAGTCCACCCAGCTGAGATCGGGTACCAGTTTGAGCTGGGTAAATTTAGAGTGGGTGTTGCGGCCCCTCCAGCCCATCAGGCTGAAAGCTGTACACAGTCCTCGGATGCGCCGCGCAACTAGCTGCGGCTGTGACTTGGGCTGTACATCTGATCGAAAGGTCGGGTGTCTAAATTTTTTTTTGGAAAATTATTATTAGGCATTTTGCAGAATGAACTTTCGGTCATTTTTTTATTAAGTTCCAATGACGAATGGGATGAAAACGAAAAATTCCAACTAGCAGATGGGTATGAAGACAGCAAATGTGACAAATTTTTAAGTTTTATACAATATAAATTTAAGTTATATACGCTCGTACAATTATAAGTAATCAGTATGACTAACCACGTTCTCAAGAATATGGCATATAAGAAGCTGGGAATAATTTAAAGTAAATAAAAATAAATTTCTTTTTGCAATAACTTATGCACAACGTTTGGGACTTGCTATCCAATTTAGCATAAGCCTCAAGCTGCTCTCTGCCGGAGTGGGATATGGGTAAAGCCCAACCTAAGCAAACACCAAAAGTTTTTTTTCTCATTCCATAGAGGTGATCGCTAGAATTTGCTTAGGAAACAAGAACTTGTGAGCTGAGTCAATACTTGCTGCACTGAGCAGTGATTAAACTGTCAGCAAAAAATTGTATCGCACTATAGACAAACTCTTGAAAGTTACCAGTATAGATGCTGAAAAATCCGAATGCCTCTGGTTCTTGTGTCTATGACTAACTATGACACTCTGAAACCATTTGTTTGTTTGATTAATATCAATCTTGATAATTTATTCAAACTGTTTAACTAGTATGGAAATTTTAAATTTTAACAGCAGGTGTTAAAATAAGTAAAATTTATGAACAGCTTATTTTGTTCAAGGCTAAGTCTAAAAACCTGTCCCAAAGATCGTGTCCCAAAGCGACAGTATTAATTTGGGATTTCACATGTAAAGCCAGTCTTAGGGGAGTGAAACGAAAAATGTACGCAGCAAAAAATGAAACCCATCGGCATAAGTTAGATGGTGCTGCTCTGGCTGTTGCTCTGACTGTTGGTCTGACTGTTGCTCTGGCTGTTGCTCTGGCTGTTGCTCTGGCTGTTGCTCTGGCTGTTGCTCTGACTGTTTCTCTGACTGTTTCTCTGACTGTTGCTCTGGCTGTTGCTCTGGCTGTTGCTCTGACTGTTGCTCTGGCTGTTGCTCTGGCTGTTGCTCTGACTGTTGCTCTGGCTGTTGCTCTGGCTGTTGCTCTGGCTGTTGGTCTGACTGTTGCTCTGGCTGTTGCTCTGGCTGTTGCTCTGGCTGTTGGTCTGACTGTTGCTCTGGCTGTTGCTCTGGCTGTTGCTCTGGCTGTTGGTCTGACTGTTGCTCTAACTGTTGCTCTGACTGTTGCTCTGGCTGTTGCTCTGGCTGTTGCTCTGGCTGTTGCTCTGACTGTTGCTCTGGCTGTTGCACACCTCCACAAGACCCATCAAAAAGTGGTGGTGCGCGCTTACATTTATGAGAGATTTCCAGTCTGGGAACAACTGGGCTTATTCTGCTATTATTCTGCAATGTCCATCTATGGAAGCTGAAAGATAATCCCCAGACGTAAACCTTGTACACGCCTTTCGATGTATACGAGTGACGTACATTTGAGAGTATGCCTGCGCCAAGAATCTGTGTGATCAGGACTCATGAGTGATCGACGTCCTCGCTGGTTGTGGGGAGAAGATTTCAGCAATTTTTTTGCATCCAAGTGTCTACCTGACAAGTGGACTGCCACGTGTATTTATTTTATCATTGTACTTTTAGAAATTGTCTTATAGAGATGAATTTTTCTTGGTGGTTACAAACCAATGGAAATATAAAACGCAACTGGAGAAAATAGTGTAGGATAAAGTGCAAGATTTAGAATAATAGATACCTGTACCACTATAATTTTCAAGGGCACTATAGGCACCCTGACCCTTATAGCGGCACAGAAATATCTTAAGTAGACTTAACAAAGCGCTCCTATGGTGATCATTTTAGCGGCATCAGTAAGAAAGGAAGCAATACTTTCCATTTCATAGACATTACAGAAGCCGTGTGCAGACAGACTTTTTTAAGGGAGTTAAGTTCAGAAAAGTTGAGAAAATTGTGAATACAAGTACCATAGTAAAGTCTATTAAGCATAAAAGAGACGTACTAAGTACTAAGTATAGGCGACTAAGCTTCATAAGTCTCACGGAGTTAAGGCCAGTGAATATAGTTAAGTTAATCTGTCCGTAGAAAAAACATGTCGCTCGCTTTAACTAGCCATTTAGTCCTACTAATGCCTCAGTTTAAAACCAAACTCGCTCGATGCTAGTGTTAAAAGCGGCAGAAAATTTGGTAATTGTCACTATTTGAGGACATCCGCGATCGAATCCGAGTTCAAAGCAATCAATCGGCTATGCAGCCGAATCGGCTGACAGGTGCTTATCCTGACGGGCTTTCCGGCGCAACACTTGGCAAATAGTTGGTGAAGGTAATAGTTGCTGGTTTCCACGAATTCGGCCACAGTAAGCATCATGAAGTAGCGATCTTCCACGCTGTGCTCATGCACAACAGATACAATCGAGCTCAGAATGCCGATGACAAAATTGATGAATAGAACGGGCACGAACAGAATGTAGAACACGTGAGTAACATTCAGGTCCATTCTGTCAATAGCGGGTACAAACTTATTAGAGTCAACAATGCTCATGGATATAAGAAACGTATTATAGAACGCCTTGAAGAATTCATCAACATTATCCGGTTGAGTTGTCGAGGAATTTGCTATTCGCGAGAAAGTGAAACTCGATTGAAAAATACGCGTGAAAAAGCACGTCAGTGTCAGGTAGAATAGTATGAAAATCATCGAGCTGGAGATGCATCTGTAGAAACTGCTCATCAGCGTTGTCATGGGCATTATTAGCCGTGAGTAGCAGATCATGTTTGAGACGCTTGTAAGCATTAGCAGCATTACGCAACAGCCGCTAACTGGGTAAATAAAATCTCCCAAAAGTGCACAGCCGTGTTCCGCGTCCATGTAGAGCCATAAAAGAAATACGGAATTCGGAAATGCCAATAGGCATGGCATCATCCAGTTCAGTATTTCCATCCGATTTTGTCGTGGTTCTCTGGGGTAGCCGACTTTTCGTCTGAAAATTTTCGGTGAATTTTCAAACAATAAAGTCGAATAGTTTGGATTTTTTCTCGCAAATAAAATTCGAATGTAGTCTTACCGATAGCGTTCCTTGCGGACGAGGCCGAAAACACACTGAGCTATTCCAGCTAGGCTCAAATAGATCCAGCCGAAGAGAACTACCTGAAAACCGATTGGCATGGATCCGCTGCTGCCACCACACCGGCTACGCAAGAATTCACCCAAACAAGGACCAGAAAATATCAGCGTGACCAAACTCATTAAAGCTGAACATAAAAAATAATAAGCGAACATAAATCTATTACGGTTGAACAGGAGGTCAGTCCAACGGCACCAAACACTGCCAGTTCGAAATATCCCGAGCCTTTTGATTTCTGGCAAATCATTTCGACTGTATCGATCTAAAAACACCGTGATGGGACTCGTCAGAAAGCATGGAATCCTCCCGGTCAGGTTTGAAGCATCGAAAATCACTCGCTCATTGAGTCCAATAGGTTCACTGTGCACTATCGTTGTGGGAACGCAGTAGGCAATGATGTACTCAACATAGTTGGGAAGACCAAGAAACACTCCCCAGCTCAGTGGATTCATGCCAAACTTGCAGTAGGTATACAACATTTTCTTCTGCTGCTCAGGTGTGAACAGAGTCTTGTGAAACAGTGTCAGCAGACTCTTGCACTCTTCTGTCACTCCTGAGCCTGAAGCGGCATTCTCCTCAGTCATGAAGCGAATCGCGCTCATCAGCACGTGATACGCCGTGAAGCCGTTGTCGATGATCTTGGAGAAGTCCACACCGGACTCTTTCATGAACAGGAGACATCGCTGAGCGTTGTAGAAGATAGCCACGAAGAATGGATTTGTAGGTAGAGGGTGTTTCGAATCGATATTTGACGCGTGCCCAAAGGTCGGCTCGCAATGAGACCAAACGGCATTGACATCGTAGCTTTGGAGGAACTCGTTCCAGTTGAGTCGCTTGGATGCGTTTCTCAAGTCTTCTACGTCATCATTGGCGATGCACTTCAGAAACGCCAGCCATTCCCGTTGACCTGGTAAGTATGATTTTATATCAAAGTGTTCTTCAATATCTTGAATTTCTTTGTGCCCTGTAGAGTCTTCAGAGGCGGGTGCCACTTTTATTTTCATACGGCGGCGTTTTTTGGAATTCAAAGAATCCAGTAAGTAATTGAAGAATTGATGATTCCCCTGGTTGTATTTGTCTGGACATTTCTTGAGCTGCCGGGAAATTTATAGCCTCTCATTAAAGAGGCATTGGGTCTGACTATTGAGAGCTACTTTAATAAGTTGCTAGAATTTCAATTAGATATTGATTTTCGGAGGCTTTCTATAGTCAGAATTCTACGAGAGTAATCATTTATTTCTCAGAAAATTAACCAAACAGCTGTCAAGCTCTTTCCTTCTATACCTGCAATTGTCTCTATACTACTGTGCTAGAAAACTCCACTTCACATATAGGCGAGGCATCACTTCTTTTGTTGACTTGCCAGCAAGGCTTCAGTCGGTGTGTACACCATGGAGAGCAACGGGGCATAGAATTATTCATCGACTTTGCTGAGCCTCTTGTCGAGGTAATTGAGGTAGTTTTCAAGGCAAGTTGTTACAAATAAACTCTGTTTGACATCCCAACACAGTCAAGACAACTTCATGGCAAATTTACTAGATACTCGTACTTGAATCCTTCAGTTCCGAATTTTTTCAATGGACTACTCATCTAATCTTCATCATCGATTTAATTTTTGTTTAACTATATTGAAGAGTATGTGAAGCTGAATTTGGCAGAATGGTAGCCTCAATAGGACTTTCTCGGCCCCCGAAAACCATCCTGCAACTAGTGTTTGTCAACTCATTTCAGATCCTATAAACTACGTCGATGCAGAGCTCCGACGCAAAAAAATCGGCAAAACCGCTACTGTCAGACTGTGCAAAATTAAATTATCGTTAATTCAATGACAGCCTATGAGTAAAAAAGCATTAAAACGTTGAAAAGCTAGAAAATCAAAACTCTTTTTAAGTCTCCTAAATAAAATGGAAGCCGTAATGACCATAAAATTTATTGATTTATCCCTAAATAAGATACAAAAATTCTAGCATAGAATGTAACTTATTGAATTTAATTTAGCCATAAAAGAACCAGGTGAAGCACTATATGTTATTTTATCTTTATTTAACTTTTTGATTACGGAAATTAGTTAGCCTAGACGCCTAGCAAACCAATCGACGAAACTACTATATATACGAAAAAAGTTTACACAATTCAATATTTGTACAGCTAGTGCTGGCGAGATTCATTCAGCCACAAAGTCAGTAAAAACATTAACAAATCTGCGAGGCTAAAAAATTGGCGAAAATGGTGCTCTTGTTGGGTTAGAAAATAGTAGCTGCTTCGTTTTGTTGACAAAACTAATAGCTTTTTATTTTGCAGCTTTGCAGCTAAAGGAGTTTTTTGCATCATTTTCTGTAACACTTTACCAGAATCGATAATAAGATGACCAGAATTTTACTCATTTCTGTAAAAGCGAATAAATTATAGACCCTATACACAATATTGGGAGATATTAAAAGCACTAAAATACTCTACGAATGCTCAAAGTACTCCATTTCTGAATTTTTGCCAGCTGATAATGATTAGGCATCATTCCTAGTCACGAATAAAAAATATCTATCTATCTATCTATCTATCTATCTATCTATCTATCTATCTATCTATCTATCTATCTATCTATCTATCTATCTATCTATCTATCTATCTATCTATCTATCTATCTATCTATCTATCTATCTATCTATCTATCTATCTATCTATCTATCTATCTATCTATCTATCTATCTATCTATCTATCTATCTATCTATCTATCTATCTATCTATCTATCTATCTATCTATCTATCTATCTATCTATCTATCTATCTATCTATCTATCTATCTATCTATCTATCTATCTATCTATCTATCTATCTATCTATCTATCTATCTATCTATCTATCTATCTATCTATCTATCTATCTATCTATCTATCTATCTATCTATCTATCTATCTATCTATCTATCTATCTATCTATCTATCTATCTATCTATCTATCTATCTATCTATCTATCTATCTATCTATCTATCTATCTATCTATCTATCTATCTATCTATCTATCTATCTATCTATCTATCTATCTATCTATCTATCTATCTATCTATCTATCTATCTATCTATCTATCTATCTATCTATCTATCTATCTATCTATCTATCTATCTATCTATCTATCTATCTATCTATCTATCTATCTATCTATCTATCTATCTATCTATCTATCTATCTATCTATCTATCTATCTATCTATCTATCTATCTATCTATCTATCTATCTATCTATCTATCTATCTATCTATCTATCTATCTATCTATCTATCTATCTATCTATCTATCTATCTATCTATCTATCTATCTATCTATCTATCTATCTATCTATCTATCTATCTATCTATCTATCTATCTATCTATCTATCTATCTATCTATCTATCTATCTATCTATCTATCTATCTATCTATCTATCTATCTATCTATCTATCTATCTATCTATCTATCTATCTATCTATCTATCTATCTATCTATCTATCTATCTATCTATCTATCTATCTATCTATCTATCTATCTATCTATCTATCTATCTATCTATCTATCTATCTATCTATCTATCTATCTATCTATCTATCTATCTATCTATCTATCTATCTATCTATCTATCTATCTATCTATCTATCTATCTATCTATCTATCTATCTATCTATCTATCTATCTATCTATCTATCTATCTATCTATCTATCTATCTATCTATCTATCTATCTATCTATCTATCTATCTATCTATCTATCTATCTATCTATCTATCTATCTATCTATCTATCTATCTATCTATCTATCTATCTATCTATCTATCTATCTATCTATCTATCTATCTATCTATCTATCTATCTATCTATCTATCTATCTATCTATCTATCTATCTATCTATCTATCTATCTATCTATCTATCTATCTATCTATCTATCTATCTATCTATCTATCTATCTATCTATCTATCTATCTATCTATCTATCTATCTATCTATCTATCTATCTATCTATCTATCTATCTATCTATCTATCTATCTATCTATCTATCTATCTATCTATCTATCTATCTATCTATCTATCTATCTATCTATCTATCTATCTATCTATCTATCTATCTATCTATCTATCTATCTATCTATCTATCTATCTATCTATCTATCTATCTATCTATCTATCTATCTATCTATCTATCTATCTATCTATCTATCTATCTATCTATCTATCTATCTATCTATCTATCTATCTATCTATCTATCTATCTATCTATCTATCTATCTATCTATCTATCTATCTATCTATCTATCTATCTATCTATCTATCTATCTATCTATCTATCTATCTATCTATCTATCTATCTATCTATCTATCTATCTATCTATCTATCTATCTATCTATCTATCTATCTATCTATCTATCTATCTATCTATCTATCTATCTATCTATCTATCTATCTATCTATCTATCTATCTATCTATCTATCTATCTATCTATCTATCTATCTATCTATCTATCTATCTATCTATCTATCTATCTATCTATCTATCTATCTATCTATCTATCTATCTATCTATCTATCTATCTATCTATCTATCTATCTATCTATCTATCTATCTATCTATCTATCTATCTATCTATCTATCTATCTATCTATCTATCTATCTATCTATCTATCTATCTATCTATCTATCTATCTATCTATCTATCTATCTATCTATCTATCTATCTATCTATCTATCTATCTATCTATCTATCTATCTATCTATCTATCTATCTATCTATCTATCTATCTATCTATCTATCTATCTATCTATCTATCTATCTATCTATCTATCTATCTATCTATCTATCTATCTATCTATCTATCTATCTATCTATCTATCTATCTATCTATCTATCTATCTATCTATCTATCTATCTATCTATCTATCTATCTATCTATCTATCTATCTATCTATCTATCTATCTATCTATCTATCTATCTATCTATCTATCTATCTATCTATCTATCTATCTATCTATCTATCTATCTATCTATCTATCTATCTATCTATCTATCTATCTATCTATCTATCTATCTATCTATCTATCTATCTATCTATCTATCTATCTATCTATCTATCTATCTATCTATCTATCTATCTATCTATCTATCTATCTATCTATCTATCTATCTATCTATCTATCTATCTATCTATCTATCTATCTATCTATCTATCTATCTATCTATCTATCTATCTATCTATCTATCTATCTATCTATCTATCTATCTATCTATCTATCTATCTATCTATCTATCTATCTATCTATCTATCTATCTATCTATCTATCTATCTATCTATCTATCTATCTATCTATCTATCTATCTATCTATCTATCTATCTATCTATCTATCTATCTATCTATCTATCTATCTATCTATCTATCTATCTATCTATCTATCTATCTATCTATCTATCTATCTATCTATCTATCTATCTATCTATCTATCTATCTATCTATCTATCTATCTATCTATCTATCTATCTATCTATCTATCTATCTATCTATCTATCTATCTATCTATCTATCTATCTATCTATCTATCTATCTATCTATCTATCTATCTATCTATCTATCTATCTATCTATCTATCTATCTATCTATCTATCTATCTATCTATCTATCTATCTATCTATCTATCTATCTATCTATCTATCTATCTATCTATCTATCTATCTATCTATCTATCTATCTATCTATCTATCTATCTATCTATCTATCTATCTATCTATCTATCTATCTATCTATCTATCTATCTATCTATCTATCTATCTATCTATCTATCTATCTATCTATCTATCTATCTATCTATCTATCTATCTATCTATCTATCTATCTATCTATCTATCTATCTATCTATCTATCTATCTATCTATCTATCTATCTATCTATCTATCTATCTATCTATCTATCTATCTATCTATCTATCTATCTATCTATCTATCTATCTATCTATCTATCTATCTATCTATCTATCTATCTATCTATCTATCTATCTATCTATCTATCTATCTATCTATCTATCTATCTATCTATCTATCTATCTATCTATCTATCTATCTATCTATCTATCTATCTATCTATCTATCTATCTATCTATCTATCTATCTATCTATCTATCTATCTATCTATCTATCTATCTATCTATCTATCTATCTATCTATCTATCTATCTATCTATCTATCTATCTATCTATCTATCTATCTATCTATCTATCTATCTATCTATCTATCTATCTATCTATCTATCTATCTATCTATCTATCTATCTATCTATCTATCTATCTATCTATCTATCTATCTATCTATCTATCTATCTATCTATCTATCTATCTATCTATCTATCTATCTATCTATCTATCTATCTATCTATCTATCTATCTATCTATCTATCTATCTATCTATCTATCTATCTATCTATCTATCTATCTATCTATCTATCTATCTATCTATCTATCTATCTATCTATCTATCTATCTATCTATCTATCTATCTATCTATCTATCTATCTATCTATCTATCTATCTATCTATCTATCTATCTATCTATCTATCTATCTATCTATCTATCTATCTATCTATCTATCTATCTATCTATCTATCTATCTATCTATCTATCTATCTATCTATCTATCTATCTATCTATCTATCTATCTATCTATCTATCTATCTATCTATCTATCTATCTATCTATCTATCTATCTATCTATCTATCTATCTATCTATCTATCTATCTATCTATCTATCTATCTATCTATCTATCTATCTATCTATCTATCTATCTATCTATCTATCTATCTATCTATCTATCTATCTATCTATCTATCTATCTATCTATCTATCTATCTATCTATCTATCTATCTATCTATCTATCTATCTATCTATCTATCTATCTATCTATCTATCTATCTATCTATCTATCTATCTATCTATCTATCTATCTATCTATCTATCTATCTATCTATCTATCTATCTATCTATCTATCTATCTATCTATCTATCTATCTATCTATCTATCTATCTATCTATCTATCTATCTATCTATCTATCTATCTATCTATCTATCTATCTATCTATCTATCTATCTATCTATCTATCTATCTATCTATCTATCTATCTATCTATCTATCTATCTATCTATCTATCTATCTATCTATCTATCTATCTATCTATCTATCTATCTATCTATCTATCTATCTATCTATCTATCTATCTATCTATCTATCTATCTAACTATCTATGCATCCATAAATACGCTTTAAATCACCGACTTAAAACAAAGTGTAGAAAAGATAATATACTTTCAAGCCTGTGGTAACATCTAAACATTTCGATAGATTATAATGGAATTATCATGTAATCAAAGAAACCAGTTTAGTAAGTTTCGCAGAAATGTTTTAAAATATTAAAAAATTGACCATTTCGTGTAAAAATTTATAAATTTTATGCATTTGCGTTGATGCAATTAAAAAAAATAGTGAATAAAATCAATCACGATGCAAAAATCAGTTCCTGAGTTCACTTAGCGCCGATCTGAACGTCTCATCGCAGTTAGTTATCAGACTGCTCTGCTTTTGAATTGGTCCGCACAGTCTAATTAGAATTGGTCGACGATTAAAACATGCGCTAAACATTTTGTGAAAGAAAAACAAAGAGGTTTCACAGAACTCCGCCACAGTCAGCATCAGCATGTACCGATTCTCCACATCGTGTTCTTGCACATGAGACGCGATGGAGGTCAGAATGCCGATGACAAAGTTGATGAACAGAACCGGAACAAACAGAATGTAGAACACGTGCGTCATGTTCAGGTCGATGCGATCACTATCTGGATAGAAGACGCCCGTGTCGACAAGGTTCAGCGACACGAGAAACGTTTGGTAAAACGACTTGACGAACTCGTTGAAGTCGTCGGGTCTTGTGCTGGACGAGTTTGAGGCCTTCGAGAAGACGAAGCTTGACTGGAACATTCGAGTGAACGTTCCTGTGAGCAGCAGATAGAGCAGAATGAACCAGGTGAAGGTCACCATGCTGCCATACAGGCTGCTCATTATTGTAGTCAGAAACGAGAGGTGGCGCAAGAAGCTGATAAGCAGCGTGATTCCTGCAATGAGCAAGAGCATGATGCCACAGCCGCTGACTGGATAGATGTGCTGGTCGAAGAGTTGGCAGCTGCGCTGAGTGTCAAGGTACAACCAGAGGAGAAACACGGATGTTGGTAGTGCCCAGACGTACGGAAAGTACCAGCCGAGAATGTGCCTGAAGCTGCGCCTCGGTGTGCAGGGATAGCCCACCGCTTGTCTAAAACGTTCAGTAGCAGACGAAAGTAGATTTATTTTTCATCGAGTTAGGTTAGGCTTTAAACTATAAGCGATTATGTTAATTTTCTAGCATTCATAGAGACTCTTACTAACCAATTTCTTATGCATTTAAACTAAAAGATGATACAATTGGAAAATAGCTCAATTCGAAAGGTAAGTAACTGAGGCAACTACCGTAAGATAGTCCATTAGTTTGATTTTGTTTTGAACAATCAGATGATAGATAGGAAGTAACCAATAGCTACTCAGGAGTATCATTTCTCCATTTTCCTAAAAGGCTATTAAGGCTTCTAAGAACCAACTATAAATAAGCTAAGAAAAAGATGCTAACTAGGAACAAATTTAGATTTATTGGAGAAATATTACCTGTATCGTTCCTTTCTAAATAAGCCAAGCGTCCACGTAAATGTACCGAATGTGCCAGATCCGATCCAGCACAGCAGGACAGCAAAAAGACCATAAGGATAATTAAAACTCTCGGACAAGCATCGGCTTTTCAGATACTCATTCACGCTTGGTCCAGAGAATAAGGCACTTGCAAAAGTGAACACAATTGTTGTAAATATAAACGACACGAAAAAATTACGATTTCGATTGTAAAGAACTTCCGTCCATTTCTTCCACAGCCAACCAGTTCGAAAAACTCCCAGCGCTTTCAGCTGAGCCAAGTCGTTGTGACCGTACGTGTCCAGAAAAACGCAGATTGGACTCGTGAAGAAGCACAGGTTCTCTCCAGTAAAACGCGACACATCCAAGCAGAGGCGCTCGCTCAGACCGTGGCCTTCCGATTCAATAAACTTGGTGCGAGTGCAGAACCTCATGATGTACTCCACATAGTTGGGAAGACCGAGAAACACTCCCCAGCTCATGGGACTCATTCCGAACCTGCAGGCGGTTGTCATCATCAACTGCTGCTGCTCAGGTGTGAACAGAGTCTTGTGAAACAGTGTCAGCAGACTCTTGCACTCTTCTGTCACTCCTGAGCCTGAAGCGGCATTCTCCTCAGTCATGAAGCGAATCGCGCTCATCAGCACGTGATACGCCGTGAAGCCGTTGTCGATGATCTTGGAGAAGTCCACACCGGACTCTTTCATGAACAGGAGACATCGCTGAGCGTTGTAGAAGATAGCCACGAAGAATGGATTTGTAGGTAGAGGGTGTTTCGAATCGATATTTGACGCGTGCCCAAAGGTCGGCTCGCAATGAGACCAAACGGCATTGACATCGTAGCTTTGGAGGAACTCGTTCCAGTTGAGTCGCTTGGATGCGTTTCTCAAGTCTTCTACGTCATCATTGGCGATGCACTTAACGAAAGCAGACCATTGTCTGCGACTCTTGATCAGTTGAGTGATATCGATTTGCAGATTGCTATGTGCCCGGTCGGCCATGGAGTCGTGCGCTACTTTACAAGCCATGGATAGCCTAAAGATGAATGGGGGATTACTTGAGAGGCGTGGGCATTGAGTGGCATATGATATACTCGTAATTGTAGTTTGCACACACTTTCTCAGCCTTAACCATTTTAATTGGCTTGATTTGGACAGCCAATCTGATTCATTGGGCAATGAACTGCATGGGCTTGATGGGAATCAGTAGTATTTGTTCTTGGAGATTGATGATTCAATTCTTGGGGTTCAGCTAGTACCTCATAACAGTCTTGCCCTAATGCTTGCATTATTTTTCTTCGCAAGTATATTTATTGTTTTTGGCTGACACGTCTTTTTTATTGTCCTAGTCTATTTGCTTATCTTTTTTGTTCGCCTAGCAACGGAGATTAACCTGTTTTGATAGTAACTTTCAAAAGTCTGTATCAGCAGTTAAAGACCGAAGGAGTTGCAGAAATGAAATTAAAATATGTTTTTTACGTGTTTCGGTGAATAGAAAAGTCAAAATTTTTCTAATAAACTCGGAGAACTGCCAGAAGTAAACAATGACAGCAGAATTTAATCTAGTTTCTGATTCGTTAGTGGCTACTTGTAAGTAGGAAAATGAAGAGCAATTCCTCAGTATTCGAGCTTTCGTTCGGCTTCGGGACCCTGCTAACAATAGCTGCTCAGTCTTGACGTCTAGCAATGGCTACCCAATCTCGGCTTGGTTGAGTGAAACAATGCATTGCTTAAAAGTACAAATTATCTCGAAGAGTCTTGTTTTTGAATCCAGGACCTTTCCGTTCCAAGTTAGACCTCGCAATTTTGCACATCTCCCTCCAAAAAAATTAGTCTTGATTGATACAGAAATAAAGCTAAATTAATCATCTTAGATGCGTCCAAGAAAATATTTTTTACCCAGAACCCCGGCTCACTGATCACTATTTTCTTTTTAGCCAACTTGATTCATCAAGTGACGGCAGTGTTTGTTTTACTTTTATTTAAAAATTGCTAAAATTTTGAAACAGTGAGTAGTGTGCACAGTATTTGATCGATCGGTGGCTTGCTAGCTAAGCCCGGGTCTTTTTATTTGCTCAGTGTAACGGCGACTGTTCTGAAGAGCTGATAGCCGCGCTTCCTATGTGGCATGGAATAGGTAAGTCAGTGTACTTTAAACAAATTTACTCTTGGCATAGATTTTATCAGACACGTGAAAATATTGAAGCAAACTCAGTTCAGACTGGGGACATCCAAATTTTTATAATTCAGCGGCAAGCTGGTGTTGTTTGCACGTGCCGATAAATTTGTTTGACTTTGCTAGAAACTAAAATAATCTTGAGCGGTGGTGCATTCAATAAATTTGATTTATTAAACAATTGGAACAGTACTGTAATGTCCAAACCAAGTGCATGTAGATAAAGAAAACTGCACTTCAGCTGCAAGTGACAAAATCGAATAGTTCTCTAAAACACACAAAATTGGTAAATTTTTACGAAGGCGTATTCAATAATTGCAGTGAATATAATCAAAATATGTGTATAGAGAAATAACAATGAATTTGATGCAAGCCTCCATTTCTTGCTGAGTAGAATTTTTTCTACACAGTAAACTGCATAACTTTCAGGTGTCTATCAAGTCCCTAATATCATTTTGCTCTTTGACTGGAATTCTAATTTGACACCATATTTCTGCCGATATTGAAAAAAGCCATGGACATGCTTCACTGCCATGGCAAAAAATGGTTGGAGTGAGGAACAAAAGAACAGGTTAAGCGGTATACAATAAAAAATAATCAAAAATCGGTTCTCCTAAGACAATGTAATCACTTCACCAGTTCACCAATTGTCGACTCCAACGTCTCATCGTTATTGTTTATTAGCCGGCTATGCTTTCGGGTAGGAACGCAAAGTCTGATTTTAAGGGCTCGCCGACCAAAGCATTTAGTAAAAAGCCTATGATAAAAAAATAAGCCAGTCTCAGAGAATTCCGCCACAGTCAGCATCAGCATGTACCGATTCTCCACGTCGTGTTCTTGCACATGAGACGCGATGGAGGTCAGAATTCCGATGACAAAGTTGATGAACAGAACCGGAACAAACAGAATGTAGAACACGTGCGTCATGTTCAGGTCGATGCGATCACTATCTGGATAGAAGACGCCCGTGTCGACAAGGTTCAGCGACACGAGAAACGTTTGGTAAAACGACTTGACGAACTCGTTGAAGTCGTCGGGTCTTGTGCTGGACGAGTTTGAGGCCTTCGAGAAGACGAAGCTTGACTGGAACATTCGAGTGAACGTTCCTGTGAGCAGCAGATAGAGCAGAATGAACCAGGTGAAGGTCACCATGCTGCCATACAGGCTGCTCATTATTGTGGTCAGAAAGGAGAGGTGGCGCAAGAAGCTGATAAGCAGCGTGATTCCTGCAATGAGCAAGAGCATGATGCCACAGCCGCTGACTGGATAGATGTGCTGGTCGAAGAGTTGGCAGCTGCGCTGAGTGTCAAGGTACAACCAGAGGAGAAACACGGATGTTGGTAATGCCCAGATGTACGGAAAGTACCAGCCGAGAATGTCGGTAAAGCCATGTCGCGGTGTGCAGGGATAGCCGACCGATTTCCTAAAATTTATGTGTTTAAAATGATTAAAAAAGTACTTTAAACGCAGAATTAAAAAGCAAAACTTGCCTATAGCGCTCCTTTCGAACTACTCCAATAATCACGGCGATTAAACCGAAAATACCAGATCCAATCCAGTAGAGCAGAACAGCAAAAAGACCAAACGGAAATTTGAAGCTTTCAGAAGAGCATTGACTTTTCAGATACTCATTCACGCTTGATCCGGAGAATAAGGCACTTGCGAAAGTGAACACAATTGTTGACATCAAAAAAGGAAAGAAAAAGCTTCTGTTACGACGGTACAACAATTCCGTCCATTTCTTCCATAGCCGTCCCGTTCGAAAAACTCCCAGCGCTTTCAGCTGAGCCAAGTCGTTGTGACCGTACGTGTCCAGAAAAACGCAGATTGGACTCGTGAAGAAGCACAGGTTCTCTCCAGTAAAACGCGACACATCCAAGCAGAGGCGCTCGCTCAGACCGTGGCCTTCCGATTCAATAAACTTGGTGCGAGTGCAGAACCTCATGATGTACTCCACATAGTTGGGAAGACCGAGAAACACTCCCCAGCTCATGGGACTCATTCCGAACCTGCAGGCGGTTGTCATCATCAACTGCTGCTGCTCAGGTGTGAACAGAGTCTTGTGAAACAGTGTCAGCAGACTCTTGCACTCTTCGGTCACTCCTGAGCCTGAAGCGGCATTCTCCTCAGTCATGAAGCGAATCGCGCTCATCAGCACGTGATACGCCGTGAAGCCGTTGTCGATGATCTTGGAGAAGTCCACACCGGACTCTTTCATGAACAGGAGACATCGCTGAGCGTTGTAGAAGATAGCCACGAAGAATGGATTTGTAGGTAGAGGATGTTTCGAATCGATATTTGACGCGTGCCCAAAGGTCGGCTCGCAATGAGACCAAACGGCATTGACATCGTAGCTTTGGAGGAACTCGTTCCAGTTGAGTCGCTTCGATGCGTTTCTCAAGTCTTCTACGTCATCATTGGCGATGCACTTAACGAAAGCAGACCATTGTCTGCGACTCTTGATCAGTTGAGTGATATCGATTTGCAGATTGCTATGTGCCCGGTCGGCCATGGAGTCGTGCGCTACTTTACAAGCCATCGATCATGGAGCAGGTAGCTGGAAAAGTGATGATGATTATTATTTTTGCTATGAGTAGCTAAATACTGGGTAAACCAACTACCCAACACTTCATTTTCAGCGCTTACTTTTCACATTCCATTCCGTTGGTGTAAACTATCTGGCTCTATGCTTGTATTGGCCGCCAATTTGATGCAATCTGAGCTTCTATTGGTCAGAAGAAGATCGAAAAATTAGCATTAAAAACATTGAAACGCACGGGGCTTTTTGTAGGGTAAAGAAAAATGAAGTATTTCACCATGATCAGATTTTAATCTTTTGGTTTTTCTGGGCAGTTTTAACAAAGGTAGCTCGATCTTAAAGAGTACACGTTGGTCTTTTGTCACGCCTAGAAATGTTGGCTTCTAGTAAAATGAAAGTGTCTAAATAGATAATTCCACGTGCAGAAAGGATTGATAAAAAATTTGGTGAATTTTGACAGCATTTCTAGGTTGTAAAAAGGCGAAATTCAAGTAATTACAACATCTTTAACTTTTTTATAGCTTTGTCCATGACCAATTATTATTAAGTGAATGACAAGTTAATCAATCACTTATGCTGGATACTATTTGCTTCAAAGACCGATGTGAGCCGTTGCCCCTTCAGTCCCAGAAGCCTGCTGTGCCGACTAATTGGCCGGCAGCATCGAAGCATCAACTGATCGCCGCCACCACCCAGCAGCTTTCTAAGGCCTGACCGAACCGGGGACAGAATCATCTCGGAAAACTCGGCTACCGACAGTATTAATAGGTATCGATTTTCCGGACTGTGATCATGAACGTGCGACACAACCGATGTGAGAATACCAATTGCAAAGTTGAGAAACAGTACAGGTACAAACAGGATGTAGATCATATGCGTGATGTTCATATCCACTCGATCGACTGACGGCGACAGTATGTTCGAATCGATAATATTCAACGAAACCAAAAAGGTGTGATAAAAGGCGGTAAAGAAATCCACGGTTTTGCCAAATTTTTGCCTGTACGACACGGTGTGATTTGATGCTTCATAATCATCGCTGCTCGATGAGAAAAGACGGACTTGAAACAAGCGAGTGAACACTCCGGTCAGTACGAGGTAAAGCATAATGAAAACCGTGAAGGTACCAATGCTCTTGTACATGCTGGTCATCAGAGTCGTTAGCGACGGTACTAGGCGCAGATAAGCAACAATCAGCGATACACTTGTTAAGAGTAACAGCAGAATGCAGCAGCCACTAACAGAGATAATATGATCCCCGAATAGCCTGCAGCTATTGCCAGTGTCCGAGTACAGCCATAGGAGAAATGTCGAGATCGGGATCGACAACATCCAAGGCAAGAACCAGAAGAGCATGTCAACGTGGGCATGCCTTGGCGATATTGGGTAGCCGACGTTCCTTCTAAAAATTGGGGAAAATATAAGCATGCAGTAGGTCTGATCATGCAGGTATAATTGGATCCATTGTGAAGAACTTGCGACTCACCTGTACTGCTCCTTACGACAGAAGCTGTAGCCACTAGCGACTGTTCCAAAAGTAGCGTAGAAGAACCAGTAGACTAGGATGAAAAATACGCCTATGGGGTACGGAAATTTTTGACCGGAGCATCGGGCCTTTAGAAAGTCATTAACACCGCCGCCCACAACGAAGACAGTCGCAGCAGTGAGAAAAATAACGTTAGACAATAGTATCGCTGTGAAAACTCGATTGCGAGTGTACAGAACTTCAGCCCATTGCTTCCACAAGAAGCCATTGCGGAAAATACCAAGCGCCTTTATCTCCGCAAGCGTGCTCTGGCCGTACATGTCGACCAGAACGCAAATCGGACTGGTAAAGAAACTTGAATTGTCCCCAGTCATCTCTGAAACATCGACGCTAATACGCTCATTTATGCCAACCGCATCTGAAGTGACTACAGAGCTAGGAACGCAGAAAGCCATAATGTATTCCACATAGTGAGCCAGGCCTAGAAACACGCCATAACTTAGAGGACTCATGCCTAGTTTGCAGGTGACATTCAGCATGCGACTCTGCTGCTCAGGTGTGAACAGAGTCTTGTGAAACAGTGTCAGCAGACTCTTGCACTCTTCTGTCACTCCTGAGCCTGATGCGGCATTCTCCTCAGTCATGAAGCGAATCGCGCTCATCAGCACGTGATACGCCGTGAAGCCGTTGTCGTTGATCTTGGAGAAGTCCACACCGGACTCGTTCATGAACAGGAGACATCGCTGAGCGTTGTAGAAGATAGCAATAAAAAATGGATTAGTCGGTAACGGATGCTTTGAGCTGCCGATGGCCGATGGGTGAGCACAGTTTGGTTCACAATCCGACCACAAGCTGTTCACATCGTAGCTTTGAAGGAACTCCTTCCAGTTAAAGTTCTTTGCGGCTGTCTTCAAATCTTCGACATCATCATTTACAATGCAGTTGACAAACGCTAGCCACTCTTTGTTGCTTTGTAGGAAGCTTGTAATGTCGTTTTGAGCGTGCAGGTCCGCCTTTGACACTTGGCCGTTGTTGAGAATAAGTTCGAACATTTTGTTGAACGCTGGAAAGCTTAACAAGGGAGTCAACATTCAGCGCCGAACTCTATTTTATCCAAGGTATTCGCTGCTAGATCAAACAAGATGGCAACTGATTCGCTCTGGAGACTTTGGACCTCGGAGTTGAGCCCCTGTGGATTATCGATTCGCTATCGCTCTTCTCTCACTGTTTGCAGAGGTCAACCAACTCGCAGACCGATTAATTAAGAGATTGAAGAGGAGCTGAAGAGCCCATTTTTATTCACCCCGCGGGCCTTGTCAGACTTCAATGGATGCATTCAGCAAGCACAAGCAAAACTCTTTTTGTCGTGAATAATTGAGCCGCTGATTTTTCCCGAATTATTTTGATGAGATATTATTTGACGCTAAGGTAGACAATTGCAACTTTAGGTGATTGGTAGATTGTAATTAGCTTAATTGCAAAGTCAGTGACTGCTGCAATAACTTTTTTGCCAACTTACTGATGAAGTAAGGCAGAGGTAAATTAAATTAGCAGTACGAGCGTACTTAATCAAAGTGTTTTGCCACGCTTTGTCCACACTACAGTCATTTCCTTGGTAATATACGTGTTTTTGGCTTTGCTTTCTAAGCTTGTGATCCTTGAACCATACGTATGTCGGGCACGCACAAGTGCTTTTCGACTAAAGGCTCGGCAGGATGGATTGTCACGCTTTAGGCCTTGTAATTGGTAGATTATTATTTAATTATTGTCCGAGGCTAATTTATTTGATGGAATTTCCACGCGCGTTTGAATGTATATTGGAGGAATGAACTTTTTAAATCGAATTTTTAGGACAGAATTTGATTTTGCCGAAAATGGATCAATTTTAACTGACGGGGAAACTGTAAAATGTTTTTTTTAACTAAATATACCAGTAATTAAATCGTAAAAATAAATTCACATTCGACGCCTGTATAAGCTTTCAAGAGCCTCGAGAAACGCTCAAGGTTTAGGTTATTTAACGAGCGAGCGCTGCGAGCGCCCCTTCAGGGTCCCTCACGAACTGGTACAGTGGAAGCGGCTCTATCAGTGTTGCAAATAACTTCAGTGTAACGAGTGTTTTAATAACGATCAACTAAAGTACAACAACGTCATTCGCCTGTTCTTGGGGAGTATTTACGACATAAGTTACTCGGTTTAAACCACGGACTGGCTCTGAGTTTCAGGCCGATACCAGCGTGCCTAAGACTAGCAGCGTCTATTGTACGTTAGCGTCGTATGCGTCATCGTACTCCGACTCAAAGAGAGAACCTCGGAGACCGCCACCGCCCCATATATCCGAGATCTTCACTCTAGCAGGGGAGCTCTGCACTACAACATCTGAGGGGCTTTTCATCGGGAGGTTCTTTGAGGGTATTGGACCTAATAATGCAATTGAAGACTATACCACTAACAGTGGTGCATAATGAAAGTGATTGCCATGGGTTTTTAGACGGTTTCTACTTGAGGATAACAATACCTAAGGGATTCGCTACTTCCTAGCAGACAGCTCTCGCCAACGCACACTTCTTAACAAACACGGTGGACGGTGGACCCGCCACGGCTACTTGGTGAGCCTTCATCAATTTACCCGTGTTTCTAGCAAGAAATCGGAGATTTAAATGAGCGAGATAGGGGGGACTAGGGGCGTAATAATGGTGAAGGCGATGCTAATATTGAACTAATAAACACGCGCAGCTTCACTTTTGATTGCAGCATCAGTTAAGATAGGCTCAGGCTCAGCATTCAATGATGCCCACAATAAAAAACTGCACGCCCAGCAAATAGAGCAATAGGCGAACGATAATTTTGGCTAATCAGTGGCCGCACGATGGAACGTTCCTTTCTGCCTGGGCAGTTAGCCGCCCACTCAGACGAAGCCTTTCTAAATCTTTTGATTGATAATCGATCTCATTGATGCATTAGATCGTGGGTTCGTCCTGTCAGACCGGCTGCCCGCGTTGGGCCCGTCTCATCGGTGGAACTGCTTGCTCCGCTGCGGCTCGGACTGCAGCGCTGGCATCCGCGTACTTGGAAACTCTGAGCTTGCCAGGTAGCAGATTGGGAGCCGATGATAGAGCCAGTCGCGCAATTATGCCGCAGTTGGTGGCTCTGCGCCGCTCCTGGTAGTTCAACAGCGCGTGATCGAAATGTGCCAGCCATCGAGTAGCGTTGCGGTCGCGTGCGTTTTCTGCTTCCGCTTGCAGCCGCAAACCTCGAATGGCGCGAACTTAGCTAAATGATGTTGACTGACACCATTTCCTGCCTCTCCAGAAAGTCCTCTAGCGCTCCGGTGTTGCCATTCTCGCTGCATGTGTCTCAAGAAATGAAGGCAGGGGATTATAACCTGCTTATGCAGTCATAGAATGGTGTTTGGACTCTCCCTTCAAGACCGTTTTCATAAACTCTCTCCTCGATTGGCCAAAAGAATTCTGATGTAGAAGTGAAAAATGTAAAAATGCTAACGTAGATTAGGAAAATGAGTAAGTTGCTTTATTAGGTAGTTAAAATGCCGGCTACAAGCACGTATTAGGCACAAAAATGGGCTTGAGTGGGGTTTTGCGCAAGCAAATTATATTAAGTGAGCAGAAAATAGTAACGCAGGAGCAGTCGAGTTGAGACGATATTTGCGCTGGTTGCGCGATTTGAGAATAAGATGTTGTGAAAGCGCTACATGACGTACGTACTTACAATTTGGGCCGTCAAGAAATGAGGAAATGGATGTACATGCGAGGGTGCACGGGCTGTATACATGTACATGTGTCTAGTAGGGTAAGGCGCGTTCCGGGGTAGAAGGCACGTCGGTAGCACGCAGGGATTTGGGAAGGACATTTTATACAGCGTACTGTATACTTAAACATTCTCTAGTAGAAAGAAAAGCTTTGAGCATGGGGGGGCAGAGTAGGATATTTAGAGGGCAGACTTCGTAACAATTATTGAGAGTCGTGCACCTAAGTGGAAACCTAAGAGGGGCTGGCGAGCGCCATAATTAGGCGGTGGAATTGACATTAAGAAACTGATATTCGCTTTAGTACGTTCAAGCGCTGTTGCGTGTTAGATAAAGGAACAACGCGCTGACATCCTAGTAAATCTAAACAGTGGATTTCCTGTGTAAAAATTACTATTTTCTTGGTAAATGACAATTATAAAAATATTTGCATTTGAATTTGCACTCGATCAAAACCTAAATCATTCATTATTTAATTAATCGTCCCCTTTTTAATATAACATTTCATAGATAAGCATGTAACACGTCATAGTATTTTAGATATATTTTATTTTGCACCAATTTTGTGAAAAATAAAAAAATAATTTTATTATTAAATTTTTAATTCATTTTACTTTTTATCAGCTATTTAAACGTATTTCTTTGTTTAAGTTATATTTTAAATAATTTTAAAATTGTGATTTCTCATAATTTTAAAAATACGTTGCTTTCTTAGTTTTGCTAAGTAATCTTGAGTCAATAGAATAACTTTTTTGGAACATAAATCCGCGTTTTCAGAATGGCTGAGTCTGCCGGTGTCATTACAGTTCATATCAAATCGCCAAAAGAAAAGCGAAGTGTTCAAGTATCACCCGATGGAACAATTAAAGATGTAAGTATTTCTAATTGGGAGATATGTTAAGACTAAAGAACTAGCCTAAAAGCATATGAAGAGTTTAAGTAGGCTCTATTGCAAAGAATTTTTATTTGTTAAGTTTTTTTCAAAATTTGGCTAAGCCTTCAAATAAGTCGGTACTATAGTATTTGCCCTTTCATTGCAAATTTGTTCCTAAAGTTGATTATTATGGTACAGACTAAAATGCGGAACAGATATGGAAATGGATTGTATCTCCACAGTGTATTTCCTAGAACTCATTCTGCAGACCTATTTAACACAGGAAAAATTGTAACTGCTCTACTGCCTGTTTAGTCAAACATGTTCTTATCAAATTGATTAATTAAATAAAGCTCATTGCTATTTATTAGAAGGTTAAATTTGAGCTTTTTAAAAGGGATACTGTCAAAATGGCCACATGCAGAATGGCCACATGACAGAACAGCCACACAACAAAATGGCCACATGTCAAAACGGCTACACGTTAAAACGGTCACTCAACTTAACTCCCACACGACAAAATGGCCACACATCACAATAGCCACAAGCCGGAAGGGACACGCAACAGAAGTAAGCTTAGTTGCGAAGCTCGGCAATTTCAAATGGGAACAACAGTATTTTAGTATATCAATCAAAATAGTTCTCCTTGTTCCTTTTTTTGACCCGATCACATTGCCTTTGGTTTACAAAATTTTGTTAATATCTTAACTTTGTTCCACATACTTGGAGCCGTTACTCTCTCAGGAGAAAATAAACTAGCAATATATACTTTTAACATGTGGCCATTTTGATGTGTGGCTGTTTTGACATATGGCTGTTTTGTCGTGTGGCTATTCTGTCGTATGGCCATTCTGCATGTGGCCGTTTTGATGTACATTTTTTTAAAATGAAGCATTTTAAAGAAAATTCCCAATCTGCATCATTCTGTACCATTTTGCAGTTTATTTAGTACCGATTATTATTTGTCATCATTTTAATATATTAGGCCTTAAATTTATTGATAATATTTCTGGATTTAGTGATCCATAGTCAGGAAGGTGGCACAGTATGCCCCAGAATAAATTTTGGGAGGACAACCTGTGCCATCTGTGCCATTTATGCACTTACATGGGGCAAAATTTCAAAGGACCAAACTGGGTTTATTCTTTGTGCTATAGGGATACTATAGTATCTTGACTTTGAAAATTGCATCCTGAAATTTGATATAGGATGCGATGTTGCATCCAGATTTTTTTAATTCTTCACAATAAAAGACCTCTTAAATAAGAATTTTAAAAAATTGCATCCCAAACCCTGAAATTGCATCCTAAAATTAAGAACATGATGCAATTTCACATCCTGTGCCCAGCATAAAAATAAACCCAAGGACCAAAAAAACATCTTGCAAACCACTTCTTCTCTATATCTTCCTACTTGCTATGCTTTTGCTTGTATTCTCCTCAAAATCTTACACTTACACTGCAATTACAGTTGCAAAATTGTAAATTTTTAAAGAAATCTATGACTTATATTGATGATTTTGTGACTTACATTGGCAATTTTGTGCCAGGTTGTGTACCAATATGTGCCAAGACCCTTTGTGTGTGCTGCAATTGTGTGCAAATATGCACCAAGACCCTTTTGCACCGGACTTGTATGCCAAGATCCTTTGTATATGCAAGAATTTCCCCCCTCAGAGGCTACTTTCTTGACTATGAGTATATATAGGGTAAAGCATTGTCAACCAGACAAGAAAGTCATGTTTATCTATTTTATTTACTAATTTTCACTTGGTGCAAATTGCTATTAATAGAACAATTATTTTAATCTATCACAAATAGTTCCATATTTAAAAAAAGTATCTAGATTATAAAATTTCATTTTATGAAAGTATATATAATATTCTTAAGGATAGTAGCAATTTTTATTCTTCTGAAGTTTTACACTTTAAAAAATTATATATACTTTAGGCAAAATAATTTTGACTAATTTTGCTATTTTTTTAGATTTTAGGAAAAAACTAGGGACTATAAGTGTGGAGTGTCAAATTAGTGTTAAAAAAATAAGTCAAAGAAAGAATCATAGCAAAAATAGCTTTATTTTGCCAGAATCTTTTCTGTTCAGTTTTTTGATACAAATAAGACTAAAAAGAGCACTTTTTTGCATTTAACATATTAAGTATTTAAGGAAACTATTACTATTACAAGTGGGGTGTCATTTTAAAGATCAATCCATTACCAACACCTTTAATTAAAAAGCTCTACTTATGGCAAATTGTGGGAAGTAAAAATTAGTAAAAAATACTAATTGACATTTGTTGACAGTGCTTCACCCTAATATGGGTTTATGAAAGTCTATATATAATTTTTATAAATTTCAAAAATAATGATGGATAAAAAATACCATTATCCTTCAGTATAACAAATATTTTCATGCAATAAAATTTCAAATACTAAGTTCATGCTACACTGCATATTAATGAAAAATGGTATACTCCTATTCCATTTTAGATCTCTTGTTTAATTGATAATACTTTAGCCTTATAGGCCTAGCTTCCTAGAAATTATGGCCAATAAAATATAACTTTATTAGAATTTTTAGATATTCTTCCTAATGGCAATCTCCTTATTAAGTTTTTGTTTTATAAACAATCTATCAGATGGAAAAACACTCAAAAAGTAGTAAAAGCAAAAGCAGTTAGCAGTAAGCAGTAAATTATTTAATTGGATATGCATAATCAAGTTTAAAATATTGACCTGTAGGACCATGTAGACAAGAATTTTATTCTTTAATTTAATAATAATAGATTGTCCCTTTTAAATAATAGACTGAATTGATCCATCATATTTTTGTATTTGTTTATTTTCTTTTTTTAAATACAAAAATGGTAAGTAGAAAAGCAATGAAGATTAAAACAGTTTAGGACAAAAGTATCCACATGGAATAATAAGAAATTGTGCTGCAGGTTATTTTGTGAAATATATGCAAAGTCAAATTCCTAAATGCAATTATACAAAAAGAGATACAATACTAAAAGAGCTGGCCACTTGGCACAATTTTGTTATTAAATGGTCTGTTACTGTGTATTAGATACTGTTAGAAAGTTTTCTTTGCTTGACTTAGATATTTTTATCAAAATTATATTGGCATGATTTTTTAAACAAACTTTCGCATAATTTAATAGTTTATCTCAAATTATGGAAAAGATGAACATGCATAAATTTTTTAGACCAAATTAAACTTCCCCTACAAGTTGGTTTTAACTTTAAGTTTCGATTTATAGCATCAACTTTAAGACCTGAAGGTCCCAGGTTCGAACCCTGAATATTTCTTATCCACTCCCAATCCTATCAGCTTCGCGCCGCCGTCTCCAAGGAATTCGACACCGACACAAGTCAATTGTGCCTGATTTTCTCCGGCAAGATACTCAAAGACGAGGAGACTTTGCCGTCTCTAGGCATCAAGGACGGCCTAGTTGTCCATCTCGTTATTAAAAGTCCTCGGCCAGCAGCTCCCGCCAGCGCTGATCCGTCGATTGGTGCCACCGCCCCTGGCCTGGCCAACAACCAGACCGCTTCAAATCCAGCCGGCGGCATGCCCCTGCCCGACCTGTTCCGCGCCGGTGTCGAATCTGGCGGCGGTCTGGCCGACATGCAGGCCCAAATGCAACGGGAGATGTTGCGCAATCCGCAGATGATGCGCCAGATGTTGGACAATCCGATGGTGCAGACTATTATGTCTAATCCGGACACGATGCGAGCTATGATACAGAGCAATCCCCAGCTGAGAGATCTCATGGATAGAAATCCTGAGCTGAACTCTGTGCTCAATAATCCGGAGGTGAGAAGCTGCGTGACCTGTTTTTCTGCATCTGTTATCTCGGGGTTGCTGTTAGCGGGAACTGGAACCTAGTTGCCTATTTTTCTTTTACGTAGTTTTTTTTAAAAGTAGAAAATGAAATAGCTGGTTAGTTACTGTGTAGCTTGTACCAGCTACCTACCTGTTACAGGTGGATCTTTTTTTAGATTCTTTGAATCTAAACACATAAATAATATAAATACTAGATCAATCGCTTCGCTAATTTACTTGCACAATACTTTTAGAACCAGTTATAAGTAGCGTTATTTTAGCGTAATGCTTAATTTATTTGTAAGAAGTGAGGTTTAAAGTATAGCTTGGATAGGGTATATAAAAAGGCAGTGCATAGAAGTTTAGGTTAGGTTAAGGCAGGCTTACAGCGCACACAAATTTTATTTTGTGTATTAAATAAGCTTGTACCCAAAAACTAACGATGCTCAGTAACAGACATGTAAATTTGCCTCCTTTCTAATTCAATTTAATTTAACACATTGTTGAGAATTTTTCTATTAATGCGCAAATAGTACTACTTTCTGTCAGTTCTAAGAGTAGTCATATGTATTTTCCCCTAGTTGAAATAAGGAATCTAAACAAAAATGATAAAACAGCAGCTAGTCCGCATTTCTCACACTAATCCCATAATTGTCACGCTAATCCTCAAAATATCCCCATACTTCAGATCCTGCGCCAGACGATGGAGCTGGCCCGCAGCCCGGCCGCCATGGAGGAGATGTCGCGCAACTACGACCGGGCGTTGAGCAATCTGGAAAGCGTGCCGGGCGGATTCGGGCACCTGCAGCGGATGTACCGCGACATTCAGGAGCCCATGCTGAGCGCTACGGAGGAGTCTATGTCAAGGAATCCTTTCGCCAGCCTGGCTACGGGCTCTAGGCCCACCGGCACCGATCAGCAGGGCACGGAGAACAACCAGCCGTTGCCGAATCCGTGGGCATCGGCCGCTAGTCAGCAGCCGCCGCCGACGTCAACATCGTCGTCAAGTTCGTCTAGCGCAGTCCAGCCGGGCATTCGCAGCCTGCAGGAGCAGCTGCTGCAATCCAATCCGGCTATGCTAGCTCAGGCTATGCAGGCGCCCTACATGCAGTCTATGATGCAGGTGCGCCTTTTCTCTGTCCTAAGTCATCGTTAGTTTTTTTTGTTTTACTAATAACCACAGGAGTTGTAGCCTAGTGACTAGGGCGCCTGCCTCATGACCGGAAGGTCGTGGGTTCGAGTCCCGGCCCTAGGAGACAATTTGTGCCATTGAGCAAAGCACTTGCTCCCGCATTGCTTCAGTCCCACCCAGCTGAGATTGGGTACCAGTTTGAGCTGGGTAAATTTAGTGTGGGTGTTGCGGCCCCTCCAGCCCATCAGAAAGCTGTACACAGTCCTCGGATGCGCCGCGCAACTAGCTGCAGCTGTGCCTTGGCCTGTACATCTGATCAAAAGGTCGGGTTTCAAAAAAAATAATAATAACCACCGAATTCCCTATTTAGGCCCTGGCCTCGGATCCTCAGCTGGCCGAAACTATGCTAGTTAATTCGCCTCTAGTGGCCGGCAACCCGGAGCTGCAGGCCCAGATGCGTCAGATGCTGCCGCAGATGATGGCCCAGATGACTAATCCGCAGACCCAGGCTGCGCTCAGCAATCCCCGGGCTCTGCAGGCTATTATGCAGATTCAGGAGAGCATGCGGGTGCTTCAGCAGGAGGCGCCGGGGTTCATTCCCGGAATGGTGCCGGTGAGCGATACGTTTGTCGATTTGACTCAGTCATACAAGCTCAGGCACTCGCATACTCTGAATTCACTCACCTACTCACTCAGTAACTCACGGACTCAGTCACTCACCGACTCAGTCACTCGCAGACTCAATCACTCACTAAATCACAGACTCAGTCACTTACTCACTCAATCACAGACTCAGTCACTCAGCCAGTCACTCACTCACTCAATCACAGACTCAGTCACTCACTCACTCAATCACAGACTCCGTCACTCAGCCAGTCACTCAATCACCGACTCAGTCACTCACTCAGCTATTCACTCAGAGCAGAGGCTCCGTCACTCACAGACTCAGTCAGTCACTCAGTTATTCACTCAGAGCAGAGGCTCAGTCACTCACAGACTCAGTCAGTCACTCAGTTATTCACTCAGAGCAGAGGCTCCGTCACTCACAGACTCAGTCAGTCACTCAGTTATTCACTCAGAGCAGAGGCTCCGTCACTCACAGACTCAGTCAGTCACTCAGTTATCCACTCAGAGCAGAGGCTCAGTCACTCACCGACTCGGTCACTCACCGACTCAGTCACTCACTCAGTTATTCACTCAGAGCAGAGGCTCAGTCACTCGCAGACTCAGTCAGTCACTCAGTTATTCACTCAGAGCAGAGGCTCAGTCACTCACCGACTCGGTCACTCACCGACTCAGTCACTCACTCAGTTATTCACTCAGAGCAGAGGCTCAGTCACTCACCGACTCGGTCACTCACCGACTCGGTCACTCACCGACTCAGTCACTCACTCAGTTATTCACTCAGAGCAGAGGCTCAGTCACTCGCAGACTCAGTCAGTCACTCAGTTATTCACTCAAAGCAGAGGCTCACTCAATCACAGACTCTGTCACTCAGCCAGTCAGCCACTCACAGACTCAGTCACTCACTCACTCACTCAATCACAGGCTCCGTCACTCAGCCAGTCACTCACAGACTCATTCACTCACTCACTCAATCACAGACTCAGTCACTCAGCCAGTCACTCACACCTCATACAACTCTCTGACGCGCCACACGCAGGCGAGCACGGCGGGCAGTCAGCCGGCAGCCCCGTCAGCTGGCCAGCAGCCAACGCAGCAGCACCAGACCGAGATGGCCTCGCTGATGCAGTCGATGCTGGGCATGATGACCAGCCAGGGTGCCGGCCAGGATGCCAGCCAGCAGCAGCAGCTGCCCCCTGAGCAGCGCTACGCATCCGAGCTGGAGCAGCTGGCCAACATGGGATTCCTAAATCGCGAGGCCAATCTGCGCGCAATTCAAGCCACATTCGGCGACGTGAACGCCGCTATTGACCGGCTGCTGCAGTCTGGCGGCCAGTGAGGAGTCGGCCCGGGTCAACTGAGGTCACTCCCCGTGGTTATCGTTTGTGTGCGACTGTTTTGTTATTATTATTATTATTATTATTACGTGTTGGTTGGGAAGCATACTTGTTAATTTAAAAAAAATTAATTATCCCATTTTAGTAATTGATTCTCTATCCCGTCACATTTGCCCTGTCATATTAGTTAACTCTCTCAATGCCAGCAGCAGTGAAGCACTAATATGGATTAAATAAATAAATAATTAATAAAGTGCGCTATTGAAATGCTTGCTCCGTTATTAGCTGACTACTAATAAGTAGTAGCTAATATTGAGTTGTTCTGTGTTGTCGTCAGCGCTTGCTTATATTTTCTTATTATTATTTTATTATTCCATTGCTAGCCTCCTAGCCGTGCATGCTTCAATTTGCACTTTTATTTTCTATTTTTTTAATTTTTTGTCCCCGTCAAAATTACAAAAGCCGTAAATTTTTTTGTTCAATTTGTCAACACCTTTGTAGCTCCCCAGTTTAAAAAAAAGAATTGATTTTTTCCCCAAGTAATAAACTATCTTTTTAAGCCTTTTAGAGTCCCTGTCTGTTCATTAATTTGACTAATTAAATAATTGTAGCGGCCTATAATTGTATGCATGTAATCGCTTTACCTGTAGCATTACTTAATATTCACCTACGGCTATCATTTACATGCATGTAAATTTCCAGTTTTTTCCTCTCTTGCGTATCCAGAAGTTCTCCTATCGCGTTAATTATTTAAACATTTCTGTGTATAATTAATTATTTAATTAAGTTGGCTCCGTTGTTCATAATTTTTTTTCATTGCAAAAAATTGGAGAAAAACGTTAAGTATATTTTTTCGATTATATTCAACTTCAAATTAATTAATTACTATCTGGTAATATAGTCATAGGCTTATTAATTAATCAACTAAAGAACTTTGTGCTGCAAACCTTTCTGTTCCTTTTCACTTGTAAACAAACAAACAAATAAACAAAACTATTTTTGGTTTGTTTTGGGCTCTGAAATAAATTTCGCCTACTTAATTTAGCTATTGGCGTCGTCACGTGACGAGTAGAAACTGGCTTGCGAGGCCATTTCGGTTTATCCTTTTTTCAATAAAATACTGCTGGTTTGTGTCACTGCCTTTTATTCTTTAGCTTTACTGCACAGGTTAGAGCTGCTGAAAATTAGCGGAAACACAAAATATTTTTGACACAGAAACGTTTGTCCAAAAACTTCAATAATCAATTGCAATTTGAAGTTGTGTCATTAGCAGTTTATTTATCTGTACTGTACACCAGTCAAAACTAAAAAATAAACATTATAGTTTGATCCAAAGTTGACTTTTACAGCTGCGTCTAATGTAACGTGGAATTTGAGGTCTAAAACAAAACAGGCACTATTAAAGGACGAACGATTAAAAATGTTTTTAGTAAATTTGTAAATTGCGTGCTAAAAAAGGATATCAAGCCTTTGGTACACATGACATAGCTGTTGGGCTTGGGTCAGACACAAGACACCTTTTAGCCCCAAAATGACCACAAATAGACCTGGCTTACCCAAAATGACCTCACAATTATCTATCTGACCCAAAATGACTTCAAAAAGACCTGGCTGACCCCAATTGACCCCACAAAGACCTGGCTGACCCCAATTGACCTCACAAAGACCTGGCTGACCCAAAACGAGCCCACAAAGACCTGGCTGACCCAAAATGACCTCAAAAAGACCTGGCTGACCCAAGATGACTCTAAAGAGACCTGGCTGACCCAAAATGACCTCACACAGACCTGTCTGGTAGTAGTGACGTCACCTAAAAAGTGACCTCACGAACTGTCGCCACCCCAGTCGAGCCGTTGCCATGCCGATTTCGCTGACTCCAGCTCCGTCAGCACGGCTTCCGGCCGGCTCATGCAGGCCAGCACGCAGCCGTAGGCGACGGCGGTGCGCACCAACGCAGCCGACGACGACAGGCCCGACGCCCCGACCGATTCGTCGTCGCCATCAGCCGAGGAAGCCGTCGGCCAGACGCCGGCGGAGCCGCAGGTCAGCCGAGTCAGACTGTTCGACACGGCCCGGCGGACTCGCCAGGCTTCAGCGTGTCGACCGAGGCCGGTCAGGGCGGCGCACAATTGGCGCGCCTGCGCCTGGCGCCGAGCTCGCCGGGCCAGACAGTCAGCGAGGCTGTGCAGCAGGCCGAGCTCCTCGAGCGGATGGCCCGGCTTAGCCGAGGCGGTTTCCAATTTCCGTCGGGCCTTTCGCCGGCTCTTTCTAGTGCCGGACGACGTCGAGGAGGCGGAGGCGGAGCTGGCGCGGCTGACGGTGGAGCCGGCGTCCGAGAAGGCGTCGTCGTCGGGGCCGACCGTCGCGCCGGCTCGACGATGCTCGAATATGCCTGCGATATTCAAGAGGGCCATGGAGCTCGTCTATATACTACTTTCTTGTTTGTCTATATTTAGTATTTACACTGACCGGGCTACTAAAAGTAGTTGAACTAGTTCTACTCTGAATAAATTCATGTTTATGATCGTATAGGTTATATAGAACGTAACTAAACTGAAAAAGATGAAGATATTGTTAAGCCTGATAAGGATTAGGGCGAATGTAGATTAGAGATTCCAGATGGAGTTAAAGATGCGGCGGGGAACTGGATAGATTTGATGCAGTATTTGATGAGAAAGAAAGTCGAATAAGTTCTGATTAGGACAGTCGGGTAAGATAAGATTGGGATTCGGATGAGATTAGATGGAGATAGTGGGGTAAGATAAGATTGGGATTCGGATGCGATTAGATGGAGATAGTGGGGTGAGATTAGATTGGGATTCGGATGCGATTAGATGGAGATAGTGGAGTGAGATTAGATTGGGATTCGGATGCGATTAGATGGAGACAGTGGGGTGAGATTAGATTGGGATTCGGATGCGATTAGATGGAGATAGTGGGGTGAGATTAGATTGGGATTCGGATGCGATTAGATGGAGATAGTGGGGTGAGATTAGATTGGGATTCGGATGCGATTAGACGGAGACAGTGGGGTGAGATTAGATTGGGATTCGGATGCGATTAGATGGAGATAGTGAGGTGAGATTTGATTGGGGCTTTGTGCGGGATATGAGATAACATGAAAAGTGGGATGAGATCAGATATGGAGTGAGATGAGATGGGAAGGGGTGAGATTTGTGGAGTTCACATTAGAAGCCATTCGACGCTATTATAAGGTATGAGATCAGACCCAATCGACTGGGAAGGATAAAAGCACGCCCTAGCAACTAAAACCGAAAAGCCCAGACAATCGCAACCCTCACCGCCCCCGGCAGCTCGCTCCTCACGCTGGTTTCTCAGCCGAATCAGCCTGTCCCGGTGCTCGGCGAACAGGGCCGCGTCGTTGGCGGCGTCTTCGGACTCGCGCTCGCCAGCCTGCACGGCGGCGTCGGTCAGCGCCGAGCGAAGCTGCGACGCGGCGGCTGGCGACTGCAGGCGCGTTTGGGCGATCTGGCGAGGGTACGGGGCGGATGATGTGATGCATGTGCCTAGAGTGGTTTCACGTGGGGATTCACGTTCTGTGGGATCCTATGAGTTCACGTTCTGTGGGATTCTATGAGTTCACGCCATGTGATCCGATGAGTTCACGCCATGTGATCCTATGAGTTCACGCCATGTGATCCTATGAGTTCACGCCATGTGATCCTATGAGTTCACGCCATGTGATCCTATGAGTTCACGTCCTGTGATCCTATGAGTTCACGTCCTGTGATCCTATGAGTTCACGTCCTGTGATCCTATGAGTTCACGTCCTGTGATCCTATGAGTTCACGTCCTGTGATCCTATGAGTTCACGTCCTGTGATTCTATGAGTTCACGTCCTGTGATTCTATGAGTTCACGTCCTGTGATCCTATGAGTTCACGTCCTGTGATCCTATGAGTTCACGTCCTGTGATCCTATGAGTTCACGTCCTGTGATCCTATGAGTTCACGTCCTGTGATCCTATGAGTTCACGTTCTGTGGGATCCTTTGAGTTCACGTTCTGTGATCCGATGAGTTCACGTTTTGTGTGATCCTATAAGTGCACGTCATGTGATTCTATGAGTTCACGTGATTGATCCTAAGAGTTAAAATCTTCTGGGACACTTCACAACCTGGTATTGATGTCAAGTAGCTGCAAGCACAAGTTAAAGAAACAATCCAACAAAACTCACCAACAGTTCGCAGCGTTGCCATAGGCAACCATCCAGCGCAGCTTTGAATACGGGCGATTCAGTTGTCTAAAATAGGAAAAAAATAGAAAACTACATATAGGTGATTTAGCTAGCCTGTCAAAAAGAGACACCTTTCCTCAGATCACTCAGTCAGCAAATAAGGAAGAAAAGGGAATTATTAATCTGACCACACAGTTTGACTAAATGGATTTTTAGTTTTAAAAAAAACTTCAATCTTTAAAAAAATTAAAAACTACGAAATAATCCTCACCAAAGCCTCCGAGTTTGATCCCAGGGCGGACAGCAGAGCGACAGCTTCGGAGTGCCTTCCTGCGTCGCAAAGACGAGCTGGAAAAAAAATTTAAAACGGATCTACGAGCGTATTTATAGAAACTTTCTTGCTAGAGGATGACGCGAATATAAAATCGCATTAGTTTTGATGAAATAATTTAATTTATTTTTTTTCAGACAATAGAGGGACGCGAGTACTAATCATATATATTTAGGTCACATTTTTATTTTAATGGAAAAAAATTTACACAGTACCCACACTACTCTAAAAGTCCCACGCTACCCTCATGGTCCCACACTACTCTAAAGGTCCCACACTACTCTATAGATCCCACACTACTCTATAGATCCCACACTACTCTATAGACTCCACACTATTCCACAGATCCCACACTACTCTAAAGGTCTGGCACAATATATCATATTGTTTTATAATTAAAAATTAATTACATAAATAACTAATAAAACTGTACTTCTTAAATTTCCAATGAATGTAAATTGAACTTTAATCTTCTGTAAAACGAAAACATTTTTTAGGTTGCAAAATAATCAAAACATGAAATAGGAACGTGCCGTGCCTTACAAAGCTAAGCCAGCCAGGCAAAGAGGATTAAGTATTGGCACTAATAATAAATCTTAACTTAAGTTAATAACTTTGCAATCGTGGACAGAGAACAAGAAGAACTCGAGCAAGCTATGCATAGCGAAGGCGCAGATTAGCAAACAGCGACTAGTTGTTCAGGTAATAAATAATAGAGTGCAGAGAATCGTTAGAGGACTCGCTGTACCTTATGTTACATTTTTTTAGTTAGCGAGAGCTTTTCTGTTTGCTTTGGGCTAAACAAGGCTTTTTTGTTTGAAATGAACATGTTGTACAAGCTCGTTATAACTAATATACGAGCGCTCCCTCGTACATTCCAGATACATTCTAAATAGATGTTAGGGACAGCCTCAAAGGACAGCAGATGGGGTTTCACTATGTCAGAAAATCATCAAAAGATAACAGACACATCCTCATTGAGGATCAGACATAATTACATTGATGATCACACACATCCTCATTGAGGATCAGACACATCCTCATTGAGTATCACACACATCCTCATTGAGTATCAGACACATCCTCATTGAGTATCACACACATCCTCATTGAGTATCAGACACATCCTCATTGAGTATCACACACATCCTCATTGAGGATCAGACACATCCTCATTGAGTATCACACACATCCTCATTGAGGATCAGACACATCCTCATTGAGTATCACACACATCCTCATTGAGTATCACACACATCCTCATTGAGTATCACACACATCCTCATTGAGTATCAGAAACATCCTTATTAGGTATCAGACACATCCTCATTGAGGATCATCACACACATCCTCATTGAGTATCACACACATCCTCATTGAGTATCAGACACATCCTAATTAGGTATCAGACACATCCTAATTAGGTATCAGACACATCCTCTTTGAGTATCACACACATCCTCATTGAGTATCAGACACATCCTCATTGAGTATCAGACACATCCTAATTAGGTATCAGACACATCCTGATTGAGTATCACACACATCCTCATTGAGGATCAGACACATCCTCATTGAGTATCAGACACATCCTAATTAGGTATCAGACACATCCTCATTGAGTATCACACACATCCTCATTGAGGATCAGACACATCCTCATAGAGTATCAGACAGATCCTCAGTGAGCATCAGACACATCCTAATTAGGTATCAGACACATCCTCATTGAGTATCAGACACATCCTAATTAGGTATCAGACACATCCTGATTGAGTATCACACACATCCTCATTGAGGATCAGACACATCCTCATTGAGTATCAGACACATCCTCATTGAGGATCAGACACATCCTCATTGAGTATCACACACATCCTCATTGAGTATCACACACATCCTCATTGAGTATCACACACATCCTCATTGAGTATCAGAAACATCCTTATTAGGTATCAGACACATCCTAATTAGGTATCAGACACATCCTCATTGAGTATCACACACATCCTGATTGAGTATCAGACACATCCTAATTAGGTATCAGACACATCCTGATTGAGTATCACACACATCCTCATTGAGTATCAGACACATCCTAATTAGGTATCAGACACATCCTCATTGAGTATCACACACATCCTCATTGAGGATCAGACACATCCTCATAGAGTATCAGACAGATCCTCAGTGAGCATCAGACACATCCTAATTAGGTATCAGACACATTCTAACAAGATCGCAGGGACATTCCTAATGGATTATATTTGCAAATAAAAGACCACACTCGATCCTAAAATGACTATAAAAACCTCCGATAGCCACAAAGAATCTCACCGGCAATCCCATTGGCCTCCTTTTCCAAAGAATCGGCTCGAGAATCTCCATCAGTGTCCCCGTTGGAGACGGTCGAGTCTCTCCTAGCAAGCAGGCTGGAGGCCAGCCACATCTCCGGGCAAAGAGCCGCTCTAAACGCGTCGGCAGCATCCGCATACAGGCCGGCTTGGTAGTTAATGAGGCCGCACCATTCTAGTTGACCGGCATTTTTTAATTCGTTTGCCCAGGCCGTTGATAGGCGCTGCGGTTGATTGATAGGATAGTTTTTATGTCAATTCATTTCATGATTAGACATAATTCGCAATGAGTACTTAACTCGCGTTAGGTAGAGATACACTGTTAGTAAAGTACGCTCGTAGTATGGAGTGGGGTTGGTGAGAGTGGCGTGGGGTTGGTTAGAGTGGCGTGGGGTTGGTTAGAGTGGCGTGGGGTTGCTTAGAGTGGCGTGGGGTTGGTTAGAGTGGCGTGGGGTTGGTCAGAGTGGCGTGGGGTTGGTAAGAGTGGCGTGGGGTTGGTTAGGATGGCGTGGGGTTGGTCAGAGTGGCGTGGGGTTGGATGAATTGGCGTGGGGTCGGTTAGAGTGGCGTACGGTTGGATGGAGTGGCGTGGGGTTGGGTTAGGATTTGTTTGTGGTGTGGCTTGGGTAAAGATTGGTAGAAGTGGTTAATCTTGGATAGATCCGGAGACGTTGGTGCACGGTGGTGGTGATGGAAACCGTTAGATAAGATTTCTTAAGTAACATTTTTTCGATGCAGACTGGATTCGAAAAGTGACGTGCAGTGGAGTGGAATAGGGCAATTTTTTAAATAAAATTTAAGCCAAAATTTCCAACTTTCTTTAACAGAAAAAATACCAACCATAGAGGGAGAAAGCTATAAGCACGGGCCAACAGTGAATCCCTAATGCGATTGTCACGGGACGAGGTTTAGCGCAATGTAATTGAAGCCAGCAGACGCTGAGTAGGCGCGAGCAGGCCGCGGTTAGGAAAGAAAAAGCCAGACAAATTGGGACGCGGAGCGGAGCATATATGGCAGCGAGATTAGGCGGGCACTTGTTTTCTAGGCTATAGCACAGCCTGGAGTTAGGAGGCGGAGCCCGGCAGACACGCACAACCACTTTTTTTCTATTTTTTCAATCCTACTCAATACAACAGCAAGGATTGTCATGACATCTTGCTGGATTTAGTGCCAATCTCGTGTGACTGAGTGGCTGAGTTTAGTTTTCTTTTAGTCAAGTCAGAAATTGCTAGTCGATCTTCTTGTTCGCACTAAAAACTTGCCGTCTAGTTTCTTTCTAGCAGCAACGAAGGAAAAGGAAACGCGGTTAGAGGGGGGGGAGACGCGGAGGGAAAGTTAGCTACATCCGCTTCAGCGAACAGCTTGGAGACGGTGTCACATAGTGAGAAAGAAAGAGAGCTCCTTGTGAACAAGTAAGTAAAAAAACTGGTCGCACAATAATCTGAATCTTCCCTAAGCTGGGAGACCGTTTCTTATGAGCTGATAGAAAATCTAATTAAGCTAAGGCTCTAGTACACGCACGCACGATGTAACTCCTACGCCAACATAACCGAGCTGTGACCGAAGAATATCATAAACTTCATATGAAAAAGCTAAAAGCTAAAAAAGGTTATTAAGCTAAAAAAATAGACACTTTTAAACCTATTAGTTACAGATTGAAATCCCAGTCTAGACCGCCACAACAATACCCTATGATTTCCTCCATTGTGTATGGAAAAAAGTTTCCTTTTCAATACTAATACAGTCAGCTAATAACGAGCTGGTGAAAGGCGACTTAAAACAATAGCTAAGTCTGCGATCGGCAGAGAACAAGCCCGCTGTGCAGACAGATTGTCATCCAAAAATAGAGATAGACTGAAATTATGGGCCTGCTCTGTATGAATAATTGATGCTTTCTAATTAAATTTGATAAATTGGCATGATTTTTACATTCAGTAAATCTTAATTAATATAATTTATACATGCGAAAATTCTCAGCGGCTGCTCAGTTAAGCGGGCAACTTATACTTTTGAAAAATTTTAGTTATGAGCAGACATTACTTTCGTCGTTTGATTAAATTTTAGACAGTTTTACGCTCGTAGGTAGAGATTTGATAGCTTTTGATGTAATTTAGATGTGTGGGATGTTGGTTGGTAGTATGGCATCGTAAAGCATTGTTTAGGTTTCCTAGAGTTTTCGTAGAGGCTTTAAGTAGCGTTATACGGTCTTGGCTAGAGATTAGATTGTATTGGGTAGTCTGTAGATTGAGTAATGATAGAGCAGCACATAGTTCTGGGTTTTAAACATTGTTATATTGAGGTTGGACGGAGCATAATTAGTAGAGTGGAGATTTGGAATTAGAAACACGACATGGGATGCCTAGTCGAGCGAGCGCATCATCTGCAGCGCTATTTTGGCTTTGCTTTTTACGATATGAAAAGCCATTCAAGAGAGCAGCAACAGCGTATCGCACTAATTTTTTATCATATGAAAAGCCAAGCCGAGCGAACGGAGATGAGGTTGGTTGGTTTGGAGAGTCTGGAAACCAGCTGAGTCTGAGCTGAGAATCTCTCAGTTGTTCTGAAAGATTCTTCAAGGCACAGCCAATGAGAGTAGGTCAGTCAGAGGCATAAAAATGCTGACGGCAAGAGCGAGCCCAGACCTCGTCTGGCTGTAAAATCTTATTTTTTTAATGACGAAAATTAGTTCCTCCTCACGTCTTTGGTCGCTCAGCGTCTTTGACGAGACTGCCTCGCCATTTTTCTGCCCTTGTCCTTTTTTTCGATTCAGCAGTTAAAATATATAATTAGTTTTCTAGTCGATTATCGCCCGGTTTAGTTAGGACCCGACAGCCGACAAGTAAATTTCGATTTCAACAAGGCCTGACGACAGAAAGACTGTAAGTTGAATTTGGAATTTCTGGTAATGCGTCTAGACGACAGATTGTGCTAGCCGTCGGCATATATAGTCTCTTAATGATTCGTGATTGAGTGGCCGAGTGCTGCGACACTTACAAGCTGTGCCACTCGTTCTTTTAGTCACATTGATTGACTCCAAGACAGACAGATAGACAGAGAGGAATTAAGGGGAGTAAATCCTAATGAGAATAGAGGCCATTAAGTTCCAATCGAGACAGATTGTACCATTAAGTCCAAGCGTCAAGAGACAAAGCAACGCAACGAAGAGGTGTTAATGTAACAACAGAACTAAATCGAAAGCTTGTCGATAAAGCTCAGGCTGAGAGCTCTTGATGAAGTCCCACATTTTCAGCTTGAAATATTTCAAGGGGCGTATTAAAATAAGACTTGCAGGAACTACTCTAAGGGGGATTTCGAGGCGATTATAAATAAGATTTAGAGGAGAAAAAAGGTCTTCAATCTTTAAAGATTTCACTGTGCGCTCGTACCTAGTTGTTTAAGCCGCTTAATCTGTCGTCTATTAATTTTAGATCAACCGCGACATACTTATAGCGAGCGCCGTATTCGCAAAATCAGTTTTCAATGAAGGAGCTTCTAGTCGATGGAGTGGTCACATTGTCCGCGGCCGCTCTGGGCCTATTAGTTAACAGCGCCACTTTCATAGCCATGCTGTTGAACAGACGCCAACTAAGCGCCAAAGCCTACCTGGTGATCAGCCTGACCTTAGGCGGCATAGTAACAGTAGTTGGAAGTGTTTTGCACACCCTATTCAACGAGCAAGCCATAACTGGTATCGAATGCCTATCCAAAGCTCAAGTACTAATGCGCGACATCAAATACACCGGCATCATTTTGAGCATGTTAGGTTTAAACGCGTTGTGCGTTGATTTGTACGTGGCTGTCATGCACTCGATTCGCTACCGTCTAGTCTGCAGCAAGAGACGCATTCGAGTACTGATCTGCTTGAAGTGGCTGGTCGGCATCCTACTAGGCTGCGCTAGTTCTATTAGCCACGCAATTATCGGCATTCGACAGAAAACTAAAAGGCAATGCAAATTTTCACCAACTAGATTCGAACCACCGAGCCTATCTGAGTCCATCTGGGCGGCGTTGAACCAGAGCCAGCCAAATCAATCACAGCTGATCAAGCCGATTTTAAAGTCGCAGCAAGCAACAATGCCCCCAGCTCCTCCGCCTCCGCTAATGAGCCTAGAATTTCTGCTGTACAGATTCTACATTAGCGACTGCATTCTAGTCGTCGTACTGGCTATCACTGTGCTCTTCATCACGGCCAGTTTGTCACAGATTTATCGAAAACTAAGACGTCGATTAAGGCGAAACGGCAACCTGGCCGCTGGCGAACATTCGTCCAGCGCCTGTAGCGGCCTCAGCGACAACAACCGAGGAGGCATTCGCCGACACTGCAGCATCAACGGACCTTGGGCTAAAAGACGCGGAGCTTCCACCATCCTGCTACTGTTTGTGGGATTTAACGCGACGGTACTGCCCTACATGATTGGCGAGTTCTACTCTATCATTATCACTAGTCGCGTACAGACAAAGAGCTCCAATAGCAGCGAATCCGATTTGCAGTTCATTTTGTACTTTATGCCTTACTTGACCGCTCTGGCTGTCGGTTACACAGTGCTCAATCCTGTGGTGCTGTCGCTGAGGATGCGCGAAGTTCAAGCCGGTTACATCATTATTTGGCGAAGAATTTGCAAAAACAATCAACAACAACAACAACAGCAGCAGCAGAAGCTTCAAGAACAGCAGCAACAATTTCGTCTAAGACTCCGCCGACACCAGAGTCGGGATCAAGACGATTCAATGCTAACTACTAACGACGATATTGGAGGAGAAATCCAACTGGCTCCGCTAGGGAATTTTGCCGGACGAGTCAAGCAACGCACCTGCAGTCGCAGCAGCGCCGGCAGCAACGTCAGCAGCAACGGTCGAGTTTCGTTTTATAATAACGATCGAACAAGTCGAGAAAGCGGATGCGACATTCAAGATATGCCGGGTTGACTCTTTGGTCAGTCGGTCAGTCGGCATATAGTGCAAGCAAGAGAATTATTTCGGTCGCAACAATATTGACCGAAATGTTTTTTCTTCTCAAATCATTGAATTAAACCACAGTAAAAAGTCCGTCTCGAACAATATAGATTTAGATTTCCTTTCTAGACGCATGCAAGTAAAAATCAAATTAGAAAATTCACTTAATATCACAGAATAAAAGTATCATTCATTTGAACTCTGTGTCTGCACCGCGCGATCGACATATCAAACAAGACTCTTTCCTAATCTTTTTGAAAAAATCTTTTTATTAACATTTGACATTGAACGTAGGAAAAAAAAGTAGCAGACTGAACCAAAATTGAAGCTTAATGATCGCCATTAGATTTCTGATACCGTAGTTAACAATAAAATTGTAGAGCAATGCTTGAATAATCAAGAGAAGCTAGCACTGAGAAGATACAAAGAGCATCAATGACTAAATCGGTTGATTATGAGAAGTTCATGACCAGATTGTGATTATAAGTGGTTCATGACCAGATTGTTTTAGCATAAGTGGTTCATGACCAGATTGTTCTAGTATGAGCGGTTTATGACCAGATTGTTCTAGTATGAGCGGTTCATGACCAGATTAGTTGATTGAGAGTGGCTCGTGACCATTCTGGCTGATGATAAGTTGTTGATGACCAGTCTGGTTGATTATGAGTGGTTCATGACCAGTCTGGTTTAATCATGAGTGGTTTATGACCAGTCTGGTTGATTATGAGTAATGCATAACCAGATTAGTTGACTGTGAATGGTTCATGACCAGATTAGTTGATTATGAGTTGTTCATGACCAGCCTGGTTGATTATGAGTGATTCATTCGACCAAGTTTGTTGAGCATGAGCGTTCGATGACCAAATCGGTTAATTATGATTGATTAATGACCAGATCGGTTGCCCAACAGTCAATCATGACCAGATCCAAAGAGTACAATGACGACGAGTACTTTAAATATATCCTGGATAGTTTGATAACCATATTGAAGGAAAGTATGATAGTGTGATTGATGACCAAAATGGGGCACATCAGATGATTAAGCGATCAATGACCAGATCGAAAGTCACGCGCATCATAAAAGCTACTGACAGAATTTTAAAACAGAGGACAGAAAAGTAGCGGAGACTGTAGCAAATAAATATGGCGAGATATAGGCGAGATGAAATAAAGGTCGTTTCATTTCGAAATTAAATCCGGCATTCCCCCCCCCCCCTGTCTCAAAGAACATCAGGACTAAACGGCATCATCTATTAGAGAGAAAGAAAGTAAGAAAAAAACGAATTAATAAACCGGATTTGTTACACCTGGCCACACTTGGGACTAAACTAAACTAAACTAAAAGAAAGCGACAGAGCCGGAAAGCGGATCGAGGCCCGCCGCCTCCTGTCGCCCGGGTGTCTTAAAACAGATCAAAGAAGGACCGAAGCCATGCTGTGGGGATAAAGATAAGCCATGCGGACGCGGGAAGAACGGAAGCCCAAATAAATTCGGTAAGTAGGAAAACTATTAACCACCCCGCCGGGAGAGCTGGAGCTACGCTACAAAAAAAGATTGTTGAAGAATCAACCTGGACGCTAGGGAAAAAATAACTTTTTTTAAAAGAAGACGGCAGAGAAAATTAATTAGCAATCAGAGGAAAAGCTCCAGAAGCAGGAAGATAAATAACAATGGATGATGCGGTGAAGGTTAATTTTTTTTTAAACGAGCGCAGATTTGACTGCGAGACTTTTTTGGTAAAAATAGAAAATGCCTGCTAGCAGGGAATAAAGCCAATTCTTTAATTATCAATGATAATTGCGGACATGACAGACTCTCAGACTGATAGGCAGGCTGGAGTAGAGAAACAAAAAGTGGGGACAGACAGAAGCGGACGAACAGAGATGGTTTAAATTAAATGCTTTGAGGCCGATAGACAGAGACAGGCAGGCAGACAGACAGACAGACATGCAGACAGGCAGACAGACAGACAGACAGGCAGACAGACAGACAGGCAGGCAGACAGACAGACAGACAGGCAGGCAGACAGACAGACAGACAGGCAGACAGACAGACAGGCAGACAGACAGACAGGCAGACAGGCAGACAGACAGGCAGGCAGACAGACAGACAGACAGGCAGACAGGCAGACAGGCAGGCAGACAGGCAGGCAGACAGACAGACAGACAGGCAGACAGGCAGGCAGACAGACAGACAGACAGGCAGACAGACAGACAGGCAGGCAGACAGACAGACAGACAGAAAGACAGACAGGCAGGCAGACAGGCAGGCAGACAGACAGACAGACAGGCAGACAGGCAGGCAGACAGACAGACAGACAGGCAGACAGACAGACAGGCAGGCAGACAGACAGACAGACAGACAGACAGACAGACAGGCAGACAGGCAGACAGACAGGCAGGCAGACAGACAGGCAGGCAGACAGACAGACAGACAGACAGAGACAGACAGACAGACAGACAGGCAGGCAGACAGACAGACAGAGACAGACAGACAGACAGAGACAGATAAACCGGCAGACAGACAGGCAGATAGACAGACACAGACAGACAGACAGGCAGACAGACAAACAGACAGACAAGCTCACCTTAAACCTATCCGGCTGGCTGCCCCTGTCCAGTGCGAGACAGGCGGTGGCAAACAGCCGCTTCTCCTTGGCCAGGCGCATAGCAACGCCAAATCTGTCCTCGGAGCCGCAGGCGGTGAAATTGGCGACGGCCCGACCGTAGCGGGCCAGCTGCAGGTCGATAACGCCGCGCCGTTCCAACTCGGGCAGGCTGTCGAGTTGTTGCAGCAGGCCGACGTAGTCCTTCGGGTCGCGCCTGGTCCGCTGGGCAACTAGGAGGGCCAAGCCGAGGTCGTACGTGCCCAGGGCGCAGTTGTACAGGCTGTGCACGTCGGCCAGGTACAGCAGGTGACGAAAACCGGCGTCCAACAGGTCGGCGGGTCCGTCGGCAAGCAGGCGAAGCGCCCGGTCTGTGCGACCCAGTTTGACCCAGGCGGACAGGCGACAGGTCAGCCAGTGGGTCGAAGCTCGACTGTCCAGGCTAGCCAATAGAGCGGAGCACACGGCCGATATTTTACTGCCAGCAGCGGCAACGTTGCCGTCTTTGTTGTAGTCTTTGTCGAATTCGCCTTCGTCAAGAGAAATATTAGTGGGCGGAGGAACCGCGGACCAATCGAAGTCTTTGTGCTCGTTGGGTCGGCTTGCGTAGGCTCGGCTGTACATGCCAGCCGTGACGTTGCCGTTGCTGCGTTGGGCGTGGGGTCAGGGGGGGGTCAAACAGAGTTAAACCTGGTATCCAGCTGGGGAGGTCAGGGGGTCAACTAGAGGTAAACCTAGTATCTAGCTGGGGAGGTCAGGGGGTCAACTAGAGTTGAACCTAGTATCCAGCTGGGGAGGACAAGGGGGTCAACTAGAGGTAAACCTAGTATCCAGCTGGGGAGGTCAGGGGGTCAACTAGAGTTGAACCTAGTATCCAGCTGGGGAGGACAAGGGGGTCAACTAGAGGTAAACCTAGTATCTAGCTGGGGAGGTCAGGGGGTCAACTAGAGTTGAACCTAGTATCCAGCTGGGGAGGACAAGGGGGTCAACTAGAGGTAAACCTAGTATCCAGCTGGGGAGGTCAGGGGGTCAACTAGAGTTGAACCTAGTATCCAGCTGGGGAGGACAAGGGGGTCAACTAGAGGTAAACCTAGTATCCAGCTGGGGAGGTCAGGGGGTCAACTAGAGGTAAACCTAGTATCCAGCTGGGGAGGTCAGGGGGTCAACTAGAGTTGAACCTAGTATCCAGCTGGGGAGGTCAGGGGGTCAACTAGAGTTGAACCTAGTATCCAGCTGGGGAGGTCAGGGGGTCAACTAGAGTTGAACCTAGTATCCAGCTGGGGAGGACAAGGGGGTCAACTAGAGTTAAACCTAGTATCCAGCTGGGGAGGTCAGGGGTCAATTGATCTGGACCTAATTAGCTAGTTTATCTCAAATAGGTACGCTAGTTAGTGGGAAGGCTGTCGACTCACTCAAGCTCAGCCAAAAACACATTGATGTAATCCTCTTTAGCCACCGAGTCAATAAATTTGGAGATTGAAGCCATAAACTCGGCTGGATTGTGATCAACCAGCAGGTTCAGATTGATTCTATGGCGACGCATCAATTCGAACGCCTCGCCGTAATTTGATCTGAGTATAATGGGGCGGGGGCGATGCTGGGATGTAAAATGTAACAATAGTTTAAAATTAAATAGCGTCTTTTTTGTATCAAAACTGAGAGATTTATAACCATAAAAGGATTAATTAAAAAGCCATAAAAGTTGCAAGCTTGAGAGAAGACTGCAAGATTCAAAGGATGATGTCAGATTGAGAAGAGGATGTCAGATGGAGACGAGGATGTCAGATTGAGAAGAGGATGTCAGATTGAGAATAGAATGTCAGGTAAATAGGATGTCAGATTGAGACAAGGATGCCAGATTGAGAGAAGGATGCCAGATTGAGAAGAGGATGCCAGATTGAGAAGAGGATGCCAGATGTAGATGTCAGATAGAGAAGAGGATGCCAGATTGAGAATAGAATGTCAGGTAAAGAGGATGTCAGATTGAGAAGAGGATGCCAGATTGAGAAGAGGATGTCAGATTGAGAAGAGGATGTCAGATTGAGAAGAGGATGTCAGATGTAGAAGATGTCAGATAGAGAAAAGGATGCCAGATTGAGAATAGAATGTCAGGTAAAGAGGATGTCAGATTGAGAGAAGGATGCCAGATTGAGAAGAGGATGCCAGATGGAGAAGAGGATGTCAGATTGAGAAGAGGATGTCAGATGTAGAAGATGTCAGATAGAGAAGAGGATGCCAGATTGAGAATAGAATGTCAGGTAAAGAGGATGTCAGATTGAGAGAAGGATGCCAGATTGAGAAGAGGATGTCAGATGTAGAAGATGTCAGATAGAGAAGAGGATGCCAGATTGAGAATAGAATGTCAGGTAAAGAGGATGTCAGATTGAGAGAAGGATGCCAGATGAGAAAAGGATGCCAGATTGAGAAGAGGATGTCAGATGTAGAAGATGTCAGATAGAGAAGAGGATGCCAGATTGAGAATAGAATGTCAGGTAAAGAGGATGTCAGATTGAGAGAAGGATGCCAGATGAGAAAAGGATGCCAGATTGAGAAGAGGATGTCAGATGTAGAAGATGTCAGATAGAGAAAAGGATGCCAGATTGAGAATAGAATGTCAGGTAAAGAGGATGTCAGATAGAGAAGGATGCCAGATGAGAAAAGGATGCCAGATTGAGAAGAGGATGTCAGATGTAGATGTCAGATAGAGAAAAGGATGCCAGATTGAGAAGAGGATGTCAGATGTAGAAGATGTCAGATAGAGAAGAGGATGTCAGATTGAGAGAAGGATGGAAGATACAGGGGAAGATTCAAAGATAAGAGAATCAGCTCCGATTAAAAAGTTATTTGATTGAGAACATGGATGCCTTTGGCTAAAGAAATATCAGAAACAAATGAAATAAAAAGAACAAATCGGGTATTACGCTCGTAGCAAGCAATAGCCAGGCTTGTACATTTAAATATTAAACTGGTTGAATTTTAGGTGCGCTTGAAATGATTACAGACTATAGACTTCTGCTTGCTAAAAGCATAGACGAGGTTTGTTCTTTGCAAAATAATCGGTTATTACAAGAAAGAAAATTCACAATAAAAACAAAATAATTACGGAAAAACGTTCCGCTTGTTTCCGCAAAAAATACATCGTTGGCTATGTTCAAAGCCTAGTTTAACTCAATTTGACAAACAAATCGTCACACAAACAAACTGAAGCATAACCCACAGCTGGACCATCAACTGAACTAAGAATTATGCTTCAGTTTATGGTCCAGCAGTGACTTATGCTTCAGTTTATGGTCCAGCAGTGACTTATGCTTCAGTTTATGGTCCAGCAGTGACTTATGCTTCAGTTTATGGTCCAGCAGTGACTTATGCTTCAGTTTATGGTCCAGCAGTGACTTATGTTTCAGTTTATGGTCCAGCAGTGACTTATGCTTCAGTTTATGGTCCAGCAGTGACTTATGCTTCAGTTTATGGTCCAGCAGTGACTTATGCTTCAGTTTATGGTCCAGCAGTGACTTATGCTTCAGTTTATGGTCCAGCAGTGACTTATGCTTCAGTTTATGGTCCAGCAGTGACTTATGCTTCAGTTTATGGTCCAGCAGTGACTTATGCTTCAGTTTATGGTGCAGCAGTGAATTATGCTTCAGTTTATGGTCCAGCAGTGAATTATGTTTCAGTTTATGGTGCAGCAGTGAGTTATGCTTCAGTTTATGATGCAGCAGTGAGTTATGCTTCAGTTTATGGTCCAGCAGTGTCTTATCCTTCAGTTTATGGTCCAGCAGTGTCTTATCCTTCAGTTTATGGTCCAGCAGTGTCTTATCCTTCAGTTTATGGTCCAGTATCATTTATTTTCACTAGAGGTTAAAACTAGTTTAAGTTCGAGCTCGAGCTTACGAAAAACTAAAACGCATTTAGAAAAGAGCAAAACAGAACCCGGAAACATGTTTATATTTAGAGAGAGTTCAAATCTATTAACAAAATAGCCAGTCAACTCAAAGGGATTTTGTCTCGAAAAACAACTTCAAAGAGAAGTTACAACAACAGACAGATTAAATATAGGCATCCTATTTTTATTTTATACCTTTCTAGGTAATGAAAAAAAACATTGCTGGCCCAAAAGTACACATCAATAAATCGATAAGTGCGGCAGCACTACTGTCGCATACGTCTGCAGGTTCGCAATGTTACGGACCCGTACCAACTGCACTAGAAAAATTTTCTAACACAAATCAAGCAAAAGCCCGTGCAAGGAAGCGTTTTAATTTTCTAAATTAGCCACGGGGCGGACTTCCAAAGGAATTAAGCAATTAGCCAGCTCTAATCTGGCTAAGAAGTCTTAGCAAAAAAGCCGGCAATTTTCTTTAGCTTTTCAAGCAAAAATTTTGTCGCGGTTCTGCGGTTAAAAAAATCTTTTGAGAAGACGCCGTGGAAAAAATCCAACTAGCAAGCCGTGAGACTGCTTAATCATTCGGCTTGATGAAGCTGGGCTCATTTATTATCATCTGCATCATCATGGCAGTCGTCATTTTCTCATTATATAATGCCAATTATATTTTAGGAGTAGAAGAAATAACCTGGCAAAAATGAAGCCAGCCAAGGTTCAGGTTCGACTGCTCAATACACATTTTGATTCGTGACAATCATGGTAAAAGTTTAATAGAAAAAGTGTGACAAGCTGGCTTTATCCACACCATACAAAAAGTACTTAGAGGCACATTGAATTCGTGTTCAATAATCAAGCCATAATGAGAATTTTTTAAAATGTTTTATCAGTTCCTGTGCTTTTGCTAAAAATTATTAGTACTTTTTTGAAAAGGACGCAGAATTTATAACTGATATTTAAAGCTTATTCACTCCACATTCACCGGTTCAATAGATGACGGATACCTTGTCCACCCCATCCTCACCTGTCATCAGACACATTGTCCACCCAATCCTCACCTGTCCATCAGACACCTTGTCCACCCCCCATCCTCACCTGTCCATCAGACACCTTGTCCACCCCCCATCCTCACCTGTCCATCAGACACCTTGTCCACCCCCCATCCTCACCTGTCCATCAGACACCTTGTCCACCCCCATCCTCACCTGTCCATCAGACACCTTGTCCACCCCCCATCCTCACCTGTCCATCAGACACATTGTCCATCTTGTCCTCACCTGTCCATCAGACACATTGTCCACCCAATCCTCACCTATCCATCAGACACCTTGTCCACCTCATCCTCACCTGTCCATCAGACACCTTGTCCACCCAATCCTCACCTGTCCATTAGACACCTTGTCCACCCCCATCCTCACCTGTCCAACAAAGCAGTAACCCGAAGCAGCACTAGGGACCGAGGATGCACGCCTTCCAGATTTCCTCTTGGCATCTGCAGCACCGTCAAGCTGTCACCGGCTGAACAAGCAACCAATCGAGCTCCTCGTTCAATTCTTCGAACCCGGTCGCTATAGCAACTAGCAGCCGATGCGGGGACATTTTGCAGCTGCTTCTGCTGCTGCTGCTGCCGCTGCAATTGTTGATTCAAATCGTCAAACAGAGAGCGAAAAGCCTCGTCAAGACTGAGGCGCCGATCGACAGAAATCAGGGCGTGAGTAACGCTGGTCACCAGCAGGAACGCGTCGTGTAAACAAAACGACGTAACGCCGCTGCACATGCCGGTCAGGGTCGGCCCAGCGCTATTGTCGGCGCTCAGAGACAAGCAGTAGAGGTTGAGACTCTCGGACAGGCAGACCAAACCGGTCAGGTCTTTAAAGCTGGTCAGCTCAACTAGGGGACATTGTTCAGGCAAAATGGTCGAGTCTGACCCGGATGTGGCGCCGGAGACTGTGGGAAAATTTTTGTGTAGAGGCTATAAATCTACTTAAAAATCTAGTGGGTCACTATCCTGAATCTAAATGGGTCACTATGCATTATCTAAATTCAAAGTCAATCACCATGCAATGTTTCATGAAAAATCAGTACCTAGAATGCAGGGCTGAGAAATATCATCAAGTACTAGAAATTCATGCTCAAATTTCGTCGCACCAATAGAAAATTTTGGGCTGATTTGGCCTCAAATAGAAGTAGGCTACCCACTAGATGTATGAATTGTAATTGTAGATGTAAAAATCAACATGGCTAGGCTGAGCTTTAAACTTGATTTTTGATGATTCTAAGAAACAAGTACTTATTAGAGACACGGTAGAGCCGCTGTCGAACAAGAAAGCAACCAAGGGCCCCGACTCTACCTTAACATCGATGTAACCCAGCCCACTCCGACCAAGAACACTTTGGGTCTGGGTTGAGGCCCCTGGCGCTCATCCAGTTACTGCAAGTAGGGCCCGGGACGCTGGCCCTGGAGCGACTCAGCTCCCTGACGGAAGCTCCGCTGAGCTCAAGGCTATTGCCACGATCCTGGTCACGGCACCAGTTGTTGTGAGTCACCTACATGTGCAGGTAGGCCTACATCTAGGTGGGATAAGCTGCGACTCCCCAGGTCCCCAGGAAAGCGCCGCCGCAGCAACGGGGTTCCTGCACTCCTGCAAGACCAGTCAGCGCGGCTGCCGAGTGTTGAGGCTGCTGGTTCTGCTTAACTGCGGTGGCCGTGGCACCTCCCTGCTTCAGCTGCGCGATTTCGGCCTTCAAGTTGGCGATCTCAGCAGCCATTCGAGCTACCTGACTGTCTGGAGCAGCAGCAGCAGCTGCCTGACTGTTGACTAAGTGGTCTGAGCGCTTTCCATCCAGCAGTTAAATCGAAGCCAAAGTCTGGCGCACGCGCTGGATGGCAGCCTGGAGCGTATCGGGATCCTACAGCAAAACATTCTCAAGTACTCTGTCTGGAACCTGAATGCCTTTCAGGAATCGGTCCTTGGCCAATTCGTCTCTCTACTCGACAGGTAGAGTGGGGTAGGACTTGCGAATGAGCTCCTTGAGAGCGTCAGCATAATCTTCAAGAGCTTCCCCGTCTCTCTGACTCCTACTCTGAAATTCTGTCTTGTAGTCCTGGACTGTGCGATTCCGACTGAAACGAGCTTCGAGCTGCTCAATAAAATAGGCGTACTCTAACTCATTGTCTAATTCGAGATTGGCCACAGCCTTGAAAGCCGTGCCAAAGTCAAGCAAGCTGAGCAAGTTCTGCTTCCGCTGATCCTCGGGGATCTGAGCGGCCTCGCAGTACGTGTTAAACTGCTGCACCCACAGGTCCAATTTTTGATTAGGAACATATTTATTAGGACGCGGGACACGCTGAACAACGTGTAACTGCGCCTGGATTCTAGCCATCAGGGCATTAATTAGATCGTCCATGGCCATCCATGAAAGAGTTTGTGATCGGACTTTCTCCCGAACTATAAAGGCCGAGGTTGTAGACACGTTCCGAAGTAGCGAGTTGGCCCAGTACTTTTGGCAGCCAGTCCCCTCAGAGATGGAGGCGCGGATGCTGCTAGAGTTATCCGGTCTATGGAAGAGCTGGGACTTCCCCGTTCTTGATCTAGAAGCCTCAGCAGAGCGTATAATGACAGATGTCTCAACTGGAACGGGTGCCGAGATGAACGCTGGCGAGACCATCCGCAATGTGTTTGTGAAAATGTTCTGCAAAGAGTATTATTGCCAACACCACACTTGACCAGAAGTTGATGTTGGAACGGCACCACAGCACATTTTGGACGCGATCAGGCGCAACAGTTGGCCCGAAATGGAATCGCGCGACTGGCATCCGAACGACTTCTCTGAAATAACCTTCCGCAAGAACCTCGACTTTGATTATTTCGTCGATCCAACGGATCTCCTGGCCGACAAGGCCATCTCTGGGCCGATACAGGCTTGGATCAGTGAGTACAATACGCAAGTCTATCGAACCTGGTATGGCGCTGTGCCACCGCGGGCACCTCCTTGTGAGAAAAGGTTGCTCTTGGCCTACTTGCGGGGTGCGCCGCCCTCCGTCAAGGAGATCATTGATTATCTACAAGAAAATGAGTCTATTTATCCTCACTGCCGGGTCCAAGTAGGAGTCCCGAAAGAACGAGAATTTAAGAAGGACAATGCGAGGATCTTTATCAAGCTCCCTTACGAAATGCAGGCTTATCAGACTGCCACTGAGGCGAACATTGCCTCCGGAATATTTCGCTACGTGAGGCAGCAAAGCATGACGATGTCCGAAAAGGAGCTCTTGCAAACGTTAATCAAAATAACATCACCGTTTCAGCACATCGGCCGCATAGCTCACATTTTCATCAGTATTGATTTCAAGACCTGGTGTACACTGATGTCGCATTTACTATGTGGCCCGACTTTCAGGGAGTTTGACAGGCTCTTTGGGCTCGTGTTCGTTTTATTACTATACGCATCTTTTCTCCAAAGAGTCTGTGTTTCTCTTCCAAGATCGCTTCCGGCCTTCACCCGCCTCTGACGACGGCACCCCAGCGCAAAGCTCGACCGCGAACTGTTGCTGCCAGCGCTGGTTCGAGGGCCTGCGTCAGAAAGGCTGGACAGCGATTACGGCATGCGCGCTCACCTGTTGGGCCAAGGTGACAATCAGGTCATTGTCCTCGCTATACCCGAAGAGCACGGTGCCCAGGAGCCTGCATCCCGGTTTGCAGCCGGGTTTATCCGCTTGCTGGTTGCAGAGGCAGCCAAGCTCGGAATGCAGGTAAAGCCCGAGGAAACCTGGGCATCCTCAGTCCTGAATGAATACTCGAAGGGCTATCACCTGTACGGTTCAGATGTGTCTCGTGGCCTCAAGAAGGCATCACACTCGGGCTCGGAAACAAATGACGGGCTAGCCACCCTGTCGAACGAGATCTCTAGCATCTTTTCAGGTGGTCTGCAAAAAGCGAGTGTCGACCACCATCCAGCTCCGGCCTACTTGTTGAGCTGTATGCTAGCCTGTCAAGAGCTCGACGCCAGAACCCAAGATCTGTCATCATCTGAATTAGCCAATTAGCCGCTTTGTTGCTGGTAACCAGAGAGCTAGGTGGTCTACCGACCATGCCTTATTCGTCCTACTGCTACCGTGGAGTAACTAACCCGTTAACAGCCTCATTGAGTCTGATTCGCACAGTTGCCACGAAGTTTCCGATGCTATTCCGGCATGTTTCTAAACTAGTGCTCTTGCAGCCTGGTCCTAGAGACCTGACTATGCTCATCAAAGACCCGTACAGCCTGAACATCAGGGTCCCCCACTCAGCCGAGAACTCTATCAAGGCTATGCTGAGGCGAGGGCTGCCCTTGGTGATTAGCAACCCTGAAATCTTCGGGCTGTTTGGAGTCCAGGCTGAACAAGCTGAGCAGAGCCTAGTTGCCTCCTTATCCACGATGCAACAGTTCAACCCAGTCCTTGCCAATTATATATATTCACTGACAAATGTGTGACTGCGAGACCGCCTTCTTGGCCGCTTCAGCAACTCTCGTTCTGTGCACATGACTGTCTAACCCGTGCAGAACCCGTGTAACTGCGCCTGGATTCTAGCCATCAGGGCATTAATTAGATCGTCCATGGCCATCCATGAAAGAGTTTGTGATCGGACTTTCTCCCGAACTATAAAGGCCGAGGTTGTAGACACGTTCCGAAGTAGCGAGTTGGCCCAGTACTTTTGGCAGCCAGTCCCCTCAGAGATGGAGGCGCGGATGCTGCTAGAGTTATCCGGTCTATGGAAGAGCTGGGACTTCCCCGTTCTTGATCTAGAAGCCTCAGCAGAGCGTATAATGACAGATGTCTCAACTGGAACGGGTGCCGAGATGAACGCTGGCGAGACCATCCGCAATGTGTTTGTGAAAATATTCTGCAAAGAGTATTATTGCCAACACCACACTTGACCAGAAGTTGATGTTGGAACGGCACCACAGCACATTTTGGAGCTACCTGACTGTCTGGAGCAGCAGCAGCAGCTGCCTGACTGTTGACTAAGTGGTCTGAGCGCTTTCCATCCAGCAGTTAAATCGAAGCCAAAGTCTGGCGCACGCGCTGGATGGCAGCCTGGAGCGTATCGGGATCCTACAGCAAAACATTCTCAAGTACTCTGTCTGGAACCTGAGGATAAGAGGATAAAGGCGCCAAATCAATAAGAGGATAAAGGCGCCAAACCAATAAGGGGATAAAGGCGCCAAATCAATAAGAGGATAAAGGCGCCAAATCAATAAGGGGATAAAGGCGCCAAATCAATAAGGGGATAAAGGCGCCAAATCAATAAGGGGATAAAGGCGCCAAATTAAAAAGAAGATAAAGGCGCCAAATTAAAAAGAAGATAAAGGCGCCAAATGAAAAAAGGGATAAAGGCGCCAAATCAATAAGGGGATAAAGGCGCCAAATTAAAAAGGGGATGAAGGGGCCAAATCAATAAGGGGATAAAGGCGCCAAATCAATAAATGGATAAAGGCGCCAAATTAAAAAGGGGGTGAAGGCACCAAATAAAAAAAGGGGATAAAGGCGCCAAATAAAAAAGGGGATAAAGGCGCCAAATAAACAAAGGGGATAAAGGCGCCAAATGAAGAAGGGGATAAAGGCGCCAAAAGAAGAAAGGGGATAAAGGCGCTAAATGAAGAAGGGGATAAAGGCGCCAAATGAAGAAGGGGATAAAGGCGCTAAATGAAGAAGGGGAAAAAGGCGCTAAATGAAGAAGGGGAAAAAGGCGCTAAATGAAGAAGGGGAAAAAGGCGCCAAATGAAGAAGGGGATAAAGGCGCCAAATGAAGAAGGGGATAAAGGCGCCAAATGAAGAAGGGGATAAAGGCGCCAAATGAAGAAGGGGATAAAGGCGCCAAATGAAGAAGGGGATAAAGGCGCTAAATGAAGAAGGGGATAAAGGCGCCAAATGAAGAAGGGGATAAAGGCGCCAAATGAAGAAGGGGATAAAGGCGCCAAAAGAAGAAAGGGGATAAAGGCGCTAAATGAAGAAGGGGAAAAAGGCGCCAAATGAAGAAGGGGATAAAGGCGCCAAATGAAGAAGGGGATAAAGGCGCCAAATGAAGAAGGGGATAAAGGCGCCAAATGAAGAAGGGGATAAAGGCGCCAAATGAAGAAGGGGATAAAGGCGCCAAATGAAGAAGGGGATAAAGGCGCCAAATGAAGAAGGGGATAAAGGCGCCAAATGAAGAAGGGGATAAAGGCGCCAAATGAAGAAGGGGATAAAGGCGCCAAATGAAGAAGGGGATAAAGGCGCCAAATGAAGAAGGGGATAAAGGCGCCAAATGAAAGCCAACAGCCGGTAAAGAATGCTTACCCAAGTCAACAGTAAGAATTCTTCCCAGATCAGTTTGCAAGTAGAGCTGATTGCTAGCAGAAGCATTCATAGTAATCACAGTTTCATTTGACTGAAGAACGTCGCACAAGGAGACAGTAGTCCTTGGAGTACTGAAAAAAATTAAGAATCTATAAAGTCGTTTCCTGTGCAAAGGAAAAATTATTAATTTAAAAAAAACGTTACTTGCTACTGACGCAGCCAGAATTACTAGTAGTAAAAAGCCTCACCTTTTTGAATTCGAATCATTTGGCACAGTTAGAGAATAAACGCTGACGCTACGTTGAATCGAATTGAATGCAGCTAATTGCAGCCCGGGCAGAGGTTCCAGATGACTCATTGGAGCTTCTGAGATAGTCAGGCTGCGTGGAGGTTTGTCAAAAAATCAAATAAAATATTTGATGCAAACACGAAAAAATAAATAAAACAAGTGCACAAACTCACAAGGAGCAGGACAACAAAATTCAACAGACCAGAAGGACAGGCAATTACTTAACGATACAGACAATAGACAGAAAAAGCTACAGACAGATACAGAATCAGGAAATCGCTACAGACAGATACAGAAATTACAGACAGAACAGCGCTACAGACGGCTACAGAAACAGACAGGACAGCGCTACAGACGGCTACAGAAACAGACAGGACAGCGCTACAGACAGCTACAGAAACAGACAGGACAGAGCTACAGACAGCTACAGAAACAGACAGGACAGCGCTACAGACAGCTACAGAAACAGACAGGACAGCGCTACAGACAGCTACA